>ARYC01005489.1:0-36107 GCA_000711775.1 Oxytricha trifallax | reverse complement strand
CAATGCTAATAAGAAATGATAAATCATTTAATAAAGTGTCAATAAATTCAGAAATAAAATAAAAAGACTCAGAAAGTAATTATTGATTTTGTCACACCTGATAATAAAAACAAAAAAGTTGCCTAGAAGATTAAAGCCATCTCAAATAGTTAAATATCCATCGTTGAGTTCTCAAAACAAACCCTCTAGCATTAAATCTAAGTTTACAAGAATAATCTATTAGACAATAATTAACAAAAGTAGCAGACAGTTAACAAATTTATAAACAAAAGCTTTAATTATCTCCTCGAACTTGTGGAAGATTCTTAAATTATTTGTACTCAGAACAATAAATGATACTTAGTGAGACTATTCAGCAAATTTAGCAACAAAGCCAAGTAGATTTCTAATAGATAAGAGAATAAATTCATGAAGAACGGTAACAATATGATAAAATCTTTGAAATTTATCAAGGCATTCTGGAAAAATTAGATGAAAATTTAGAAAAAACTTAAAAGAATTAGATAAAATCCCTTCAATCCCCATTAATGCAGATTTAACCAAAAAAGGCTTCTGCAAAAGTTTATCAAGTGTTCATTAAAAAATTTACGGAAAGAAGTTTTCAGCAGTAGCAATAGACTACGCCTGGCCAATAGATTTTAAAACTGAGAGTAGGAACCAATTTATTCCTTATAATACTTTATCAATGAAAGATCTTTATGAATTAGAAATCGAAGACTTGCAAGATTAAGGCTATCTTTTCATGTGGACAGTGGCTCAAAAATTCGTTGATGCGATAGCTTTCATGCTTCTAAAAGGTTACAGGTAAGGAAATAACGTTGTTAATTTTATTTAATTTTAGAATAGTTGATTCTATTTGTTGGATTAAGAATGGTCAAAATAAGAAATACAAAAAAAAGAGCTGGATATCACGTTCGCCATAGCAGGGAGATTTGCCTGATAGGTTTAAAAGGAAATGTGCCACCTACTATGAATTCTTTTACTGCTGACGATATCATTGAAACCATACCAGGGAAAAATTCAGCAAAATCAGAAGCCTTGAAAGACATCATTGAAAAGATGTGCCTAGGTGGGCATAATTTAGAGTTATTTGCTAGGGAAAATAACCTAAGAGTCGGATGGGTCAGTTGGAAATGAGATATGAGTCTACATGTCAATTAATTTTAATTTGCATTTAAATTTCATTCTATACTACAAAAATTTTACCTTACCAATTAAGTTTAAACGAATTTAGTACCGGTACTAATTAAATTTAAACAAATTTAGTACTAATTTAATGGAACAAAATTGATAAAAATGGAGCTCCATCTCTGAAGTTTGTTACAGCTTCTGCCAGCGTTCTCCACATATCTTTACTAGATTGACCTCCTATAAGATGCACATATTTAATACTAATATTTTAAGCAGTAGGATCCAGAACTCTATATATTAAAATTTGAAATTCAATAAGAAGAGAATGAACAAGGATGGATTCTATAAGTACTGCAATGAAGAGGGTTGAAGCTTAAGAAATGATCTTAAGATTTAGAAGCAAGGAAGATCTCTATCGATACCTCACTTAGCATGGTAAGCATGTGACATATACTTAATCATAAACTATAGTGGGTTTATTCCTTCCAACGATAGAAGGTACCAAAATCTCATTTTTAAGAGCGATACTCTGTGATGAGAAGAAAGCCTTCAAAAACAATGAAATTAAGTTGATAGTAATACCAAACTACCCAGAGATTTCTGTAACTAATCTCTACGATGATGCGATGAAAGATGAAGAGTTGGAAGTTACCTTCCTACCAAGAAACAACTCTCTAAAAAAAATTCCATAAAGGTTCTTCTTCTTTGGTGTTCTTGGCACTTTAAGAGAGAGTTGTCTCAGAGAGATCATTGAAGAAGCTTAGAAGAAACGCTACTCTATTTCTCCTGAAGATTAAAAAAAGCAAGGCATACTAATAAGCGAAACCTGGCTTGCAGAGCTTAAGAAGCACCCATTCCTCTCAAGTAGGCTTTGATTCATAACTTTGTAGGGAAACCTGGGACTGGTATATTCCTAATGAAAGAGCATGCGAAGGTTCACAGAGAGAGAGAAAGTCGTAGACTATTTATGAAGTGAGCAAGAGACTTTATAAAGATGTCTAAAAGCCAGAAGAAATAAACATAGATGCAGGAGCTGGCACAAAGAGAAGAATATGGGTCCAAGTAAGCCATAAGAAGAGGAGAAGAAAGAGAAGCCAAACCCCTTTATGGGCCTATTTAATATATGAATATATTCATTCATTTAAATCTAAAACTTATTTATAAACATTCATTCTTCCCTCTCTCGCACAAATCTGTTGTCTTATCTATGCTTACTCTCTTGCAGCTACTCTGAATCAAGTCTACTGTATCTATTGGCAAGTCATGTATTAAGTGATATAGCAGCAGTTTCTTGTATGGGTCTTTATTTAACTTCAGTAGAATTCAATTCCATTAAATTAAGGGCTGTAAGGAACATTGTATACAGGAGTAATGTTTAACTCTTCATAAGCTTTGTTAGACTCCTTAGTCTTATGAACTGAGAGGTTGTCAACAAAAAGGATGATCTCTTAATCGTTGTATTTTTCTCTCAGCTTATGTAGGAACTCTATGTACTACTCTCGCTTAATAGAGCGAGGATTAATAACATAACTTTCTAAGCCAGAGTCTTCACTAATATCTGCTACAATTGCATGGGTTACAACCTTTACTTTCTAATCGTAGGCTTCTATATTATCATACTTCTTATACCAAGACTTATTAATAAAGGTGTTGAAGGTAAACACAGCTTCATCAGCGTGTATGAACTTGATGTTATTGTCTTTAGCCCTGCATTTAATCATATATATAGTTTAAATTATTACTATAAAATGCCTCTGTAAAATCAATCACTCTCTCTTCACTCTTTTGACAGTCTAGAAAGTAATACCATTTCTTCTATAAATGATGGTTATAGTTTATGGAGAGATACGCATGTCAGGAAACTTGCGATGAAACATCAGAGCTCACTAGTCTAGTGGAAAGTGTGCCCAATACTTTAAAGTCTTCGAATCACAGGGGTAGTCAATATGGTGCTGTGAGAAATTTTATTTTCTTGCAGGATGCTTTCAAGTACCTGAAGTATAATGCTAAACAGCCAACAAGCAATGATACCTAACTGTTGAGGCACTCTTGCGCAGGAGCTTTGCTATAGCTGTATAATTCATTATTGGATTGACTTAGTCTATATTATTACTTGTACCATACCTAAGCTTAAGTAGTAAATCTAAATATTACTCATCATAAATAGACCCTATATTTCGCTAATTTCTATTTCTCCTTTTGCAAATTGGCCTAATTTCTCTTACTAACCCCAATAAGACCCCAACTATACCCTACAAATCAAAGCACTTATAAACCTCACTAAGGGGTTTTGGGGTTTTGAATTCAATGTACCAAAACTAAATTAGTACCTTATTTTAAACTATAAGGTTTTTAATGAAAAAGTTCCAAAATTTTTCAAAACTTAATTGGAACCATGTACAAAATTAATAAAAAACTATATTGGTATCAAAATATTTTTTAAAAAAAGGAGTCCCTAAGAATAATAATCTCATGTTTTCATTAAATTTAGATATTCTAATTCATTAAGTAAAGCAAAAAATTAATGTACTATCGCTTAAATAATCTTAGTGAAATAATTTTTACATTACATTATTGTATATGTAGTGATTATAAATAATAAAAGAATGAAATTCCTACCATAAAAATAATAAATTACATCGAATCTAACAACAAAAATGAAAATCATCAAAAAAAAAGGAACCCCAATTCCGTCATTACCTTCATCAATTAGAACACTTATAAAACTACTGATGGGGTTTTGGGGTTTTGAATATCTGGGTAACTTTCTTTTGTGACAAGAAGGACAGCCCCTGTTCTGTATTTGGTCTTTACATCATACTTTATAATTTAAATTAAATCTATATGATATAAAAGATAGAAATATTTTTTCCTATAAAGGCCTATTTTTTAGGATTATATTAATTTGATTATAAATTGGTCAAATTTATATATTCCTATTTAACTTAAGCTTATAATATTAATCATAATAATAAATATAAGTTTAGTTTATTGTAATAGACTAAATTTTTATAAAAGCAATGAAATAATAAGACAAAAATAGCATTTTATTTGAACTATTAAATATTAAAATATAAATCTCATAAGTTTGAAAAATGACACGAGTCACATAAACTACCATTTTCTAAAATTAAACCATTAAGTAATAATTTTAGAGATTTAACATAAAGTTATGTAAATTGGTATAAATTTAAATATAAATGATAAAACTTCTTCAATTTTGAAATATTGTATTAGTATTTTTCTTTAAAAATAAATATTTCTTAGAATAGTTGGCAATATCTATGTAAATTTATTTTCTTAAAAAATTGATATTGTAAAGTATTTAGCTATTTTGAAAGTTATATTTTATTTTAAATCATAATTTTTAATATAAATATACTCGATTCAAAACCCCAAAACCCCTTAATGAGGTTTATAGGTGCTTTGATTTGTTGGGAATATGTTAGGGGTTGTGGTTATTAATTAAATGCAAGACTAAAATTAAAAGCTTTTGGGGTCTATTTATGATGAAGAGTATATAGATTAAGTGTTTAAACTGCGTTTATGGATGTGATATGTATAGTGAATAAGTAAAACCAATACTGAACTAAAAGTCTATTGCACTGCTTGAAAGCTGTATTATTAAAGCATTAATAGCTGAATTCTTAGCCTAAGAGGAAGTCTAAGTTTCTATAGAAGCATATTGACTATCTTATTAATGAAAAAACTTTGAAGTATTGGGCTCACTTCTCTCTCAATTAACGAGCTATTATGTTTCACCGCCAGTTCCCTGAGTTGAAGATCTCTGCATAATCTGTTGCAAACATTTATAAACGAAACGGTATCTCTTACAAAGGTGTAAATCGTATCAAGAGAGTAATTGATTTCACTCTGCCATTTTACAACAACAACTTAAATTATATTTATAATTAAATGCAGAGAGCCTAATAGAATAATATTAAGTTTATTCATGCTGACGAGGCTGTTTTTACATTCAACACTTTCATCTAGAAGTCTTGGTATAAGAGGCATAGCAACATAGAAGTATATGACTAGAATGTCAAGGTATAAGCAATGGCAATTCTTGGAGGTATTAGCGAGGATGCTGGTTTAGAAACTTATCTTATTCATCTTAGCTCTATTAAGACAGAGCAGTATATTAGGTTCTTAGAGCAGCTGAGAGAGAATTACCCTGAATAAGAGAATACTATTCGTTGATAATCTTTCTGTTCATAAGACTAAAGAAACAAGGAAGAGTTATGAACAACTTAGAATAACGCCAGTGTTCAACGTACCTTACAGTCCATAGTTTAATGGAATTGAGTTCTACTGGGGTATATTAAAAGGTCATTACAAGAAACTGCTGCTCTACCACTTGATGCATGACCTACCTATCGATACAGTAGACTTTATTAAAAGTTCAGCTTAGAGAGTTGATAATTATTTGGTTTAAAAGTTTGCTAAAGAAGGGAGAGTGAATGTTTATAAATAAGTTTTGTAGTTAAGTTAATGAATATATATGTCACATTTGAAATTCTTTAGAGGGAGCTGGCTTCTCTTTCTTTTCTTCTATTTCTTGCTTCCCTCCTCCTAAGTTTCTTCTCTTGCTGCCCGCTCCAGCATCTATGTTCATTGACTCTGGAGGCTAAATATTTGAATAAAGTCTCTTGCTGACTTCATACTTTGTCTGCGACTTTCGCTCTCTGTGAAGCTTGCTCTATTCCTTCATCAATAAGATGCCAGTACCAGATTTTTCAAAAGAGTTAAACTTCAAATCTTACTAGAAATATATGGGTGCTTCTGCAACTCTTATAGCCAGCTCTCTCTTATCTTGATCCCTTGTTTGTCCTTATCTTCTGAAGAGATGCTGTTCATTTTCTTATGAGATTCTTGAATAATTTCTTTCAAGTAATCATCTTTGATAGTTGCAAGTATGCCAAAGAAATAGTTTCTTTCAAGTAGTTTATTTGACAACTCTTCTTAGTAGGCAGGTTCTGCGAAACCTCTGAGTCATTCATAGCATCATTATATAAGTTAATCACTGAAATCTCTGGATAGTTTGGAATCTCTGCAAACTTTACATCTTAAGTTTAAATGCTTTCTTTTCTTCTCAGAGTATCGTTCTTAGAAATGAAATTTTAGTACCTTCCATCGTTGGTAGGAACAAACCAACTACATAATAAAGATTAGCCACTATGAGTTCATTACCTTGCTGCACCAGGTAGCGATGCAAATCCTCCTTGCTTCTAAATCTTTGAATCAATTCTTGTGCTTGCACTCTTTTCATTGCATCATTCATTGACTCCATCTTGTTTACAGATCTAAGAAATGATTTTCAAATTTAAGTTTATTGATTTCAATTATATACCTCTGTAAAACTTACTATTAAATATGGGCATCCTATAGGAGGTCAACCTCTAAGAAGGATATGGAGAAGGTTTAGAGAACTGGTTTCAAACTTGAGAGATTGATATCAATTTCTACTGTTATAGTTCCATATTTTTAAATTTAAATTGGTACGTACTTAATTAGGAGCAGCTCCTAAAATGCTAGTACTTAATTAGGAGCATTAATTAAAGCTAGTACTTAATTAGGAGCACCCTAATTTTAATCATAAAATCACAAAATACCTCCTAAAGCAGTACGTACTTAATTAGGTGCACCTCCTAAATCGGTACGTGCTGTAATCAACTTATTATTGATAGTAAAAATGTTTACTTTCTCACCCATATTTAGAGCTGGTTCGTCTCCTAGTGCTCATTTTTTCTTGGCTAATACTCTAAAAACCTCCCTTAAAACTTATAGGGCTGCAAAGCTCTCTTATGAGCTCTGAGTTATAGATGCATTTTTATAATTTTAAATTCAAATTTAAAAATGAGCGCTAACATTTTTAGAAAAGCAACAGCACTTCCATCAAACTAAATGAGACTTACCTATGGCAGCAATAAAAAGTGTGATAGCTGTGAGATGAACTCTCATAAAGAACTACCAGAGCTATCACTTGAGGTCTTTGTTATTAAAATACAAATTAATAATAGAAAATAAATGGCAAACAAGAGTGAGGGAAACAAAGAGGAAGAGAAAGGTAATAATGAAATTCCTATACAAACTGAAGAAGTTGAAGTCTATTTTTGTGAGTTATGTGAGAGAGATTTTGCTCATAAATCAAGCTGGTACAGACATATGAAGGAGCATAGAGAAGCCAAGCCCACTGTCTACTTAAAGCATGATAAAATAGATGGAAAGTATGACTGCTTTGAGTGCCATAAGCAATACTCTCATACAAGAGACTTGAAGAAGCATCTATTAAAAGCTCACAAGAAAGATATAGAAGCTGAGAATCATGAAGTTGAGCTGAAGCTTCTCAACAAAAGAAAAGCGAGGGAACATTCTAAGGTCGTTGTGCCTGAATAAGCAAGAGAATAAGAGTACTTTAGAAGGCACGCAACCAACTGACTTCTGAAATAACAAAAATTATGATCAAGATTCAATACAAGAAAATACCGGTTCTTGCTTAAATTGACCTAGATACTTCTCTTTA
Organism: Oxytricha trifallax; assembly: GCA_000711775.1. NCBI lineage: Eukaryota > Ciliophora > Spirotrichea > Sporadotrichida > Oxytrichidae > Oxytricha > Oxytricha trifallax. Next base: position 28,453 of record ARYC01005489.1, on the reverse strand, counting down.
AAGCTACCTAATATTAGAAGACTCCTTTGATAAGAAAGTTATCAATGATCATCAATACGCATACAAGGTGTATCCCTTCAACTATCTCTTAAGTGATGATAAATATTAGATGGAGTTTACAAATGAGTATCAAGTACACACTCAAGCAAAGTTTAAAGAGTGTAGTTACTTAATCAAGCTAGATGCTGTTCTCCTTGCCAAGGATCATGTTGCTTTCAGACTCCCACTCTATGAAATGACCCTAAGAGATTTCATAACAGATCAAAGGAATCATAAGTAGCTTGGATAAATAGCAACTCAGACCGTAAAAGGTATTAAAGAGCTTCACAAGTTAGGGTTTGTTCACAGAGATTTAAAGCCAGAAAATATAATGATAAACTTTTCACCAGTAAGAGTAGCAATAATCGATTTCAACAGAGCCTAAAGAGTGGAAGTATCAAGGCTTGGAAGTGTAATGGGAACTCAAGGGTACTATCCAGAAAGAGAAGACTGGAGAGATGGAGACTTTTAGTGGGATGTGTGGGCTTTAGCAGCAATAATTATAGAGTGCGATATGCGTCGCAACGATTGATATTGCACAAGATGCGAGAAGAATGCTAAACAATTAATAAAGCAATTTATTGACAAAACAAGAGTATCTCAATCAATAAAATAAATGGCAGAGTAAATAATAATTAAACCAAACTCAAGATCAGACATATCAATAGAGTAGATAGAGTTGTGGTTAAGTAAGATAAACTTCAGACCTCTCCCACATGATCCTAAGGTGCATTTTGAGTAATTAAATTAAATACATTTACTATAAATTTCACATTTAAACCTATTAATAACCCCAACCCCTAACAAATTCCTTACAAATCAAAGCACTTATAAACATCATTAAGGGATATTAGGGTTTTGATTCTAGCATCAATTAAAAATTTTAATAATAATTTTGTTAAAAAAAATTTTACATCTATATCATTTTATTTAAAAAATAACAATTTTAATATGTCATAAAGTGAATTATTTTTATGAAAATTATTTAATAACCAAACTGTTTGATAAAAAAATTAAACACAAGAATGATTATATAAAATAAATTAAACTTAATTCTAAATTAAATGGTCATCTTTTCAAATTGATGCGATTATTATAAATTAAACAGTAGTATATTATTAATTATTACTAATAAATTATAGATTTGATTGCCTATTTTTCTTTTTAATTTCGAAGTTAATAATTAGAATGCAATAACTTGTTATAGTTTTCTCCAAAAATTTTCACTTAAAAATACTCAAAAAATCATAAATTTCTTTTTATAAAGCTAATAATACATATTTAAATGGGCTAAAGAGGATTCAGCTTTAATTAATTTTATATCGACAATTTTTATACTTTGAGAAGTCTATATCTTCAATGTTATGAATATTTAAGATTTTTCCAGTAGGAATACTCCAAGTGACTAATCTGCCATTATTTTGTAAGCCTATAAACTTAAATTATAAAAATTGATAAAATATAAATGATATATAATATCTTAATTGAACTATATAATAAAGGATTCATCGCAATTTATTTCGGAGCTTAGTAATTATAATAAATTTATGCCTATCCAAAGTGGCTTTAATCTCCTCTATTAATAATTTTTTAAAAAAAATAAATTAAGTATTTATTAAAAATGCTATAAAATACAAATAAGAATACTTTAAATTTACATTATATAGGTTGAGTAAGAATTTGAATTCTAAAAGCAAGCTAAGAGGTATTTTATTTTATTCGTAAATAATGTATGTCAAGCAATAAATTTAAATCGCTATAAATTAAACTTGTCTCCAATTTGTTTAACGCAAATTTTAAATTGATAATCCTTTATAAAATTAATTTTACAAATGTAATCCTCTACAGCTGAAATTCCAAGAAATTTTGAAACATTTCTATGCATTAAAGGCATTTTATAACCAAATTTTTATTAAATTAATTTTTAATTATTTAATAGTATATTGATATAATTAGCATGATATATATAAATATAGGCTCATTTTTTAAAAAAATCTTTTTAATTAATTATAAGATTTATTAAATATATATTTTTCAAAGGACAAATTACTATTTAAAATATACATGTAAATGTTTATTTCTTAAGTAAATAATAGTAAACACTAATTGATTATTTCCTTTGATGTTTTATATTTTGTTAGTTTCTATATATTATACTATAATTATCAAAATATATATTAGTACAGATTCAATTTATTATAATTTTGAGTTTAAATTACGAGTAAGTTTACCATAGACTCGATAATTCCTAGTCTCATTGTAGAGAAACCATAATCGAACTAACCTAGTGCACCAATCTATAATATATAATATTAATAATGCAAGTTGTCATTAAATATTTATATAAGATTAATGTGTTTTTAAGTTGCTACTTTGATTTAACAAGGTCAATTAATCTAAAAAAACTTTCATTAAAATTCTGCTATCTGATACTTTAACCAAAGTCCTAATATAATTTTTTGTCAAAAATGAAAGTTAAATTTAGGTTAAAGGTTTTTTTGGTAAACATAAAGCACTATACTTTATTCATAGTAAATTTAAAAATATGATTTTAGGGGAAAAAAATTTAGATAAAAGTTTTTATTTTTGTGAACACTAACATCAGATAATTCCATCAGCACAAGTTTCTACTGTTCTCTAAGTAACGCATTAAAATAAATTAAAATAGAAATTTATCTATTCAAATTAGATTTACGTTTACTGAAGCACTTCAGACCTCCCTTATTAAGTTTAGTTCCTGTCTTTTGTTAACAAATCACATAATTAAAAAATATTTATAATTGATTTAGGAAGTGAAATTCTACATACTAACACCATTTACATTTTCATATTTCTTCATTGGATTTGCTATAAATTTAATAATCACAAAAAACAGTTTGGAAATAATTTTAAAAATTATAAGGTGAAATCAAAGAAGTAGAGATTATTCTAGTCAAGGACAGTTAGGTATTTTGAAATATCATAATTTATAATTATAATTGTAATTAATCAATCATGAGTAGCAGCAGAGTGAAGGATATCGTGAGTTAAATAATAGTAAATAATTTAATTTTAATATATCACTATTCAATGCTTAACTAAAATCAAAAATTAGATATCGACTAAATATAGAATAGGTTATCTTACAATCCAAGAGGAGACAGATTGATAACATAATATAAATATCTATTCCCTTTCTCATTTTTCACGTTCATGGATCGAAAGTGTTAACAAGAAAACTTTGCATCAAAATATATGAAGATTAACATGTCGAGGAAATAATAAATATTAAGTGTAAGATTTTTGCTGAGTTTATCTTTTTTGCTAATCGCTGTTGTTGATATTTAAATTCTTTTATTGTGTGTGAAAAAATATCTTATCGTTAATTCCATTTGTTTCATGTCCTCATTAATGATAATGGATTAAACCCTTCATTAGACTGTTATTTACCTAATAGGAAGTATGCCCCATGTAGCTTATTTATTGAGAAAAGGAATTTTATTCAAAACATATCACTATATTTGTATATAAACAAAATAATTAAATTTCACAAATTGACTAAACTACATTAAACAAGACATTTCTGTCAATCAGGAAACTTACCATGATATATAGTTTATTCGAAATTATTAATATCTAAAATAAGAATATCACTAAATTCGATGTTTTCTAATTTTCTTAATTGTTTGAAGGTTGCTTCATCTTCGTCATTTACTTAAATTTGGAAGAGATACATAGTCTTACCGTCAACAATTACATACTCAGTGTTATCATCTCTATCTTTAATCATATAATTTAACATCAATTATATTTAAAATTACAAACAGGTAAACATAGAGTTAGGGTATAACTAAAAATATGTAATAAAATTTTCTTAATATCTTAGATAGTGACAACATGTAAATTTGCATTAGAGGATTCTGGGATTAAATCGAAGTCATAAAGTTTTGTTCTGAAAAGGTATTTTAGCTTATATTTCTCACTACCTTTTTCCCCTGATTGGACAGTGATAAACACAGTCAACTAATTCTCAATATCATCGCTTGTTCTTATCACCGTTTCTTCAATCTTAGAATTAAAAAAATTAATTATAGTAAAATTTTATACCATAGTGGCAATATTTTATTAAGCTTATAAGTATATATTATAAATATGACATTAAATTTGCCAGTTATATTTTAATTTTGTAGATAAAACAATCTTTAAATTTTTTATAATAAGCCTTCATTTAGAATAAATATATATTATTTACACCTCCAATAAAAACCCCAAAAACCCCTTAATGAAGTTTATAAGTGCTTTTATTTGTAGGTAATTCGTTAAGGGTTAGGGTTATTAATAGGTTTTAATGTCAAATCAATAGTAAATTTATTTAATTTAATTACTCAAAATGCATAATTGGATCATGTGGGAGATGTCTAAAGTTAATCTTGTTTAACCACAAATCTATCTGCTCTATTGATATGTCTGATCTAGAGTTTGGTTTTATTATTATTGATTCTGCCATTTGTTTTATTTATTGAGAGACTCTGGTTTTGTCTTTAAAACACTTTTTTTCTTTACTTAGCATCTTTAGTAAAGTAGTAATCGTTGCGAGTAATATCACACTCTATTATTATTGCTACCATAGCCCACACATCCCACTATAAGTCTCCATCTCTACAGTCTTCCCTTTCTGGATAGTACCCTATAGTTCCAGTAACGGTTCCAACCCTTGATACTTCCACTCTTTAGGCTCTGTTGAAATTGATTATTGCTACTATTACTGGTGAAAAGTGTATTATTATATTTTCTGGCTTTAAATCTCTGTGAGCAGACCCTAACTTGAGAAGCTCTTTAATGCCTTGTTTGGTCTGAGTTGCTATTTATCCAGGTTATTTTGATTCCTTTGATCTGTAATGAAATATTTTAAGGTCCTTTCATATAGTTGGAGTCTGAAAGCAACATGATCTTTGGCAAAACAGCATTTAACTTGATTAAATAACTTAACTCTTTGAACTTTGCTTGAGAGTGAGTACTTGATACTCATTTGTAAACTTTATCAAATATTTATCATCACTTAAGAGATAGTTGAAGGGATAGACCTTGTGTGCATATTGATGATCATTCATAACTTTCTTATCAAAAGAGTCTTCTAATATAAGGTAGCTTTAAAATGAAGTGTCTGGGTCAATTAAAGCAAGGACACGAAGCTTTTTTATATTAAATTTTAATAATGATCTTTGTGATTTCTTATGCTAGTAGGTTTCGATATTTCTTCGCATATTCTGATTCAATAGTTTGTTCAGGCTCTACCACTTTCGATTATTCTTTAGCTTTTCTATGTTTAGTAGCTTCATTTCATCTTCATGCTTTTTAATCTCTAAAACTTTCTTGTGAGCTTTTAAAATATTCTTCCTTAAATCTCTTGTATGAGCATGGGGCTAATGGCACTCGAAGCAATCATACTTTCCGTCGATTATATCATGCTTTGAGTATACAGTTGGCTTGGTTTCTCTATGCTATTTCATATGCCTATACCAACTAGATTTATGTGCGAAGTCTTTCTCACACTAATTATAAAAATATACCTCTGCTTCTTCAGTTTGTATAGGAATTTTATTAATACCTTTCTCCTCCTCTCTGTCTCCCACACATTTTTTTGCCATTAATTTTCTATTATAATTTCTATTTTAATAATAGAGACCTCAGCTTTAGTAGTTCCCTATGAGAGTTCATCTAACAACTATCACACTTTATATTTCTGCAAAAGGTAAGTCTCATTTAGGTTGATGGAAGAGCTGTTGCTTTTCTTAAAATGTTCTCATAATTAAATTTTAATTTAAAATTATAAAACTGCCTCTACAACTGAGCGCTTATAGGAAAAGCTTTGCAAGCCTAAAAGTTTTCAGGGAATTTTTTAGAGAATTAGAGAAGAAAATGAGTGATAAGAGACAATCCAGCTCTAAATCTGGGTGAGAAAGTAACCATTTTAACTTTTAATGATAATTTAATTATGACACGTCCCAATTTATGAGGAGCTCCTAATTAAGTACGTACTGCTTTAGGAGGTATTTTGTCATTTTATGATTAAAATTAGGGTGCTCCTAATTAAGTATGTACCAATTTAAATTTAAAAATATGGAACTATAACAGTAGAAAATGATATCAATATCTCAAATTTGAAGCCAGTTCACAAAACCTTCTCCATATCCTTTTTAGAGATTGACCTCCTATAGGATGCCCATATTTAATAGTAAGTTTTACAGAGGTATATAATTGAAATCAATAAACTTAAATTTGAATATCATTTCTTCGATCTGTAAACAAGATGGAGTCAATGAATGATGCAATGAAAAGAGTACTAGGACAAGAATTGATTCAAAGATTTAGAAGCAAGTAGGATTTGCATCGCTACCTGGTGGAGCAAGGTAATGAACTCATAGTAACTCATCTTGATTATGTAGTTGGTTTGTTTTTTCCAACAATGGACATACTGAATTTCATTTCTAAGAGCGATACTCTGCGAAGAGAAGAAAGCATTGAAAACTTAATATGTAAAGTTTGCAGAGCTTCCAAACTATCTAGAAATCTCAGTGACTAACTTATTAATTGATGCTATGAATGACTCAGAGGTTTCGCAGTACCTGCCTATTAAGAAGCAGTTGTCAAATAAAATACCTGCAAGAAAATATTTCTTTGGCATACTTGCAACTATCAAAGGTGATTACTTGAAAGAGTACAGCATCTCTTCAGAAGATAACGACAAACAAGGGATCAAGATAAGTGAGAGCTGGCTATAAGAGTTGCAGAAGCACCCATATATTTCAAGTAAGATTTGTAGCTTAACTCTTTAGAAAAATCTGGTACTGGCATCTTTTTGATGAAGGAATAGAGCAAGCTTCACAGAGAGAGAAAGTCGCAGACGAAGTATGAAGTTAGCAAGAAACTTTATTCAAATATTTAGCCGCCAGAGTCAATGAACATAGATGCTGGAGCTGGCAGCAAGAAAAGAAATTTAGGAGGAGGGAAGCAAGAAGTAGAAGAAAAGAAAGAGAATTCAGCTCCCTCAAAAGAATTTTCAATGTGACTAATATATTCATCAACTTAACAACAAAACTTATTTATATATACTCACTCTCCCTTATTTTGCACACTTTTAAGCCAACTAATTATCTTTTATCTTCGTTGAACTTTTAATAAAGTCTACAGTATCGATAGGTAGGTCATGCATCAAGTGGTATAGCAGCAGTTTCTTATAATGACCTTTTAAAATACCCCAGTAGAACTCAATTCCATTAAACTATGGCTTGTAAGGTAGGTTGAACACTGGCGTTATTCTAAGTTTTTCATAACTCTACCTTGTTTCTTTAGTCTTCTGAACAGATTATCAACAAACAGTATAAGGGTACTTCTCTCTCAGCTGTTCTAAGAATTTGATATACTGCTCTGTCTTAATAGAGCGAGGATGAATAACATGAGTTTCTAAACTAGCATGCTCACTAATACCTCCAAGAATTTCAATTGTTTATTCCTTGAAATCTTATTCATATACTTTTATATTACTATGCCTCTTATACAAAGACTTCTAGATGAAAGTGTTGAAGGTAAACATAGCCTCTTCAGCATGTATGAATTTAATATTATTCTATTAAGCTCTCTGCATTTTATTATAAATATAATTTAGGTAATTGTTGTAAAAAATCAATCACTCTCTGGATTCGATTTACACCTTTGTAAGAAATACCATTTCGTTTATAGATGTTGACTATAGACTATGCAGAGATCTTCAACTCAGGGAACTGGAGGTGAAACATAGTAGCTCGTTGGTCGAGAGAGAAGTGAGCCCAATACTTCAAAGTTTTTTCATTAACAAGATGGTCAATATGCTTTATATGAACTTTGACCTCCTCTTATGCTTAGAAATCACTATTATTGCTTTAATTACAAAACTAATAAGTAGTGAGAACGAAGAGTATATGGACTTCGCTTTAAGAGCAGTGCAATTGACTAATATTTCAGTACTGGATTGATTTATTCACTATTCATATTGCATCCATAACGCAGTTTGAACACTAAATCTATATACTCTTCATCATAAATAGACCCCAAAAGCCTGTAATTTTAGTCTCGCATTTAATTAATAACCCCAACCCCTAACAAATTCCTAACAAATTAAAAACTTATAAACCTCATTAAAGAGTTTTGAGGTTTTGAATCGTCAAATTTAATTTTAATTTTTTTGAGAATATTTTTCACCTCTTCCCATCAATAATTCTTGTAATTATAAATCGCAAATAATCCAGAAAGGAAATGTAGTTTTATAATATTGATAAAAATATATTATATAAATAGTTTCTGAATACTCTTTATAGCAATAAAATAATAGGAAAATTTAGTATAGTTTCCCATAAAAAATAATTATTTTCTATAAAAAATTTAATTTTAAAAATTGTGAAACTAGAGGAAAATAAATTAGATAATTTCTTAAGTTAAAATCTATTTTGTAATATTTTATAATCTTACTTAATTTATCTATCTTTATATAGAATATTATTTTTTTCAAGAATTTTAAATTTTCTTAAAGATGCTATTCATAAATTTGTCTGATTTTTATTTTAAATAATTTATTAAATTAAAAATTCTCTTAGAAAATCATATTTAAATTGAAAAATTTACCAAACGACTACCATAATTATTTCGATAATAATTTTGTAAGAATATATAAAAACTCTTTTTAGTTTATTAAAAAATATACTTATGGTACTTGATTAAGTTAACATAAATATTTTATACTTACGTAATATATAAATCTTGTGATCTCTCCACTTTGTTGGGACGAAACCTGTAAAATCTCTGTAATCTGAAGCACCAAGATAAATAGCACCATTTTTACAGATTACTCCAGCTGAACTTTTTTAAAAAAATCTTTTTTAATTTTAGAAGTATTGCATTTGAATTTAGAAAACTATTTATAATTAAATATTATATTAATTAAAATTGTGGCAGTTAAAATTTATTGATTTAAATGATCTTAGGCTTATTTGATAGGAAATTAAAAATTAGCTGACTTTACTACTGGCGGTAGTATTTTTGTATCACAGGAGCATAATAACTAGATTTTAATTGAATGTCTCTAAATTCCCAAGACATTCAATTAAAATCTAGTTATTATGCTCCTGTGATACAAAAATACTACCGCCAGTAGTAAAGTCAGCTAATTTTTAATTTCCTATCAAATAAGCCTAAGATCATTTAAATCAATAAATTTTAACTGCCACAATTTTAATTAATATAATATTTAATTATAAATAGTTTTCTAAATTCAAATGCAATACTTCTAAAATTACTAAATATAAATTTTAAAATAGAAAAAAACTATTTTAATAAAAATCAAATTATATTAATACTTAACTTACTACCTATTAGATTAACTTTAAAGTGCATTTAGAAATTTTATTAATTGAACTCTTTAATTAAATTATACCTAATTGTCTTTTTTTAATTATTCTTATTATGATCAAAATAATATTAAAATATGCAATTATGTGCAAAATATATAGTTTAAAACTATAGAGCAGTAGCTTACACATTGGTTATATTCTTTTATTAGAATGTTCAATATGAATTTCATTGTGTTCGAGGCTTCTCAGCATCTTTGTCTCTTAGGCTCAATTGCTTTTGTGATGTTCCTTCTTGTCATCTGATGAATAAAAAGTTGCCTTCTCACTCCATAATCCGTCTTCCAATTACTACTTTATTAGATATATTGCTTATTTTACTTTTTCGAATGGGAACTTAAGTTTTCTTGATTTAACTCGACTTCTAATTTTAATAAAGTGCATCTCAACTAAAAAAATCCTATTCTTCGCCTTATATCTTTTCAAAACAACCATCGATTGTGATTATTGTAAAGCAGCCTTCATAGATCAATTACTTTTCTCATTATTTCAATTCCATCGCGCATTCTCGGCTATTTTGCACTTAATTCATGATAGGAATGGGCGTACTAATAAAAAGTAAGGGTCTATATTCATTTCATTTATTTTAAAATTTAGAATTCTTAATCTCACAATCTTAAGTTAATGAATAAAGCTTGTCCACTCTAAAATAAGTAAAGTTAATTGCATAATAATAAAGAGTTTATAACTCTCAATAATGTGTTCTTTAACCATTTTTAAATAGAATCCCAATTAAGTAACTTAAATTAATGTGTAAGCTACTGAATATACTTGTAAATAATATATTTTGGACATTATTGCATATTTTAATATTATTTTGATAATAATAATAATAATAAGAATAAATAATAAAAAAAGACAATTAGCTATAATTTAATTAAGGAGTTTAATTACTAAAATATCTAAATGCACTTTAAAGTTAATCTATTAGGTAGTAAGTAAAGTATACATATATTTAAATCTTTATTTAATCTCTGTAATTTTCCTATTTTCATATTTATTTTAGAAATTTTAATTAATTTTATTAAATGAAATTAAAAATAACCTCCATATCCTTTCTCTTTCTTGATTTAAATATTAGATAAATGCTTAATTTATTAATTAAGTTTTTTTAAACGATTCTGAACAGTGAAGAAATTTCAGTTTCCCACTCAACATGACTGTACCATTTCATGTTTGATAGGTCGTAGAAGGATGAAAAGTCATTGTTTGTAATGACACATCCATTGTTGCCATTTACAACTGAAAAGCTAAATTCTTTAAATAATTTAATTAATTCATATTGTTAAATCCTGAGAAAATCTTCACATAGTATTTAATTTAAACTTTATAATTATTATATTTAACTATTTTTGAATAATTTTGAAATATTTTTTGAATAATAAAATAACTTATGAATTTAATTTTGTATATTTCTCACGATTTTGTTTTTTATTCATATGAGAATATGATTAAAATGATTGAAATTTGAAATGATAGTGAAATCTTTCCTATAATAACAACATATAAATAGTTTTGTACTCTTTGCATGTATACCTTTTGGTAATCATATTCACTTGGATCAATTTGATAGGCTATAGTTTATATTGTTATCAATTATTTTTATCTTACCTGAGGAGTAAGTGGCTGCAGGTGAGTTGCAGTGATCAAGCTTCAGATATCTCCCATCTTGCATTTTAAAGTAGAAGCTACTCAAACTCATCATGCATTCTTCAATGTACTCTATAGAAATATAATTTAGGGTAATTCTTTACCATTGTCTATAATCTCGATTGTATTCATATTCCAGTAAAGTTCAAATTTGCCAAATAAAAAATAATAAATATTAAAGGCGCCTGACTCTCTTATAGACACTAAAATACTTTAAATGTATATCACAAAAATAATTACAATTGAATATTAAATTATTAATTCTATTATTGAAGATCAATATTGTATTGACACAGAGTAAGGGTAATCTGTGACACAGTAAATGTGCTTGGCTATAGGATCATCGAAATATTTCTTCGATGGCTTCACCTCCCTATGCTAGTTGAAATATTCTTTGTATATATATATTTAAGAATATTTGAAATGGTAAGTGAATTCATCATCACTCGCAACATTAGAAACCTTCAGTCTATTGTATTCGATTTAGTTATTATGGTTCTCCATGGCAATAGTCAACTAGTTATCAAAAGTTTTGAGATTTAATTTATTGGTTTAGTGTTTTATTTAAAGACAATTGAATTTTTAATGAGATTTAGAGAAAATAATAACAATTGCCAGCGATAATGTAAATAAACAAAATGAAAGATTTATATTATGAAGATTATAAAATTAAAATAAAATCATGCCTGTAAAATAGTATAAATAAATTACATATTTTATTTGATAATTTAACTAAGTCTTAAACTAAAATTAATACAAAATTTGGGGGGGGGGAAGTTTCCTGTCAAGTAATTTTTTTATATATAAAATTTTTATTAGTTAAACATATAATATTTTATTAAATAATTTTTAACTCATTAAATGGCTTAAGGATAATTTAAACATTTTTAAAGAGTTAATTAGATAAATTGCAATTATTTTCTATTATCATAACTAGAGATATAGATTCATATTTTAATTATAATTCTTACTAAAAGTTTTGAAAAACTTATGTAAAATAAAAAGATATATTAATGAAAATATTGTTCAACATAAAGTAGATCTTTTAATACTTCATGATTGATAAGTTATATTGTTGAATTCAAATATTTTAAAATAAAAGAAGGTGTTTATAGTTGTCAAAAATAAAAAATCCATAAAGAAAAAATAAATTTAAAAAAAAAAGAATTTTCTTGACAGGAAACTTCCCTAAATTTTTTTTTTATCATAAACCTTGACAGAAAACTTCCCACCTAAAATTTATATGTGAGCTTAATTTACTTCTAATCGTAGAAATAAATTTGAATTTGGAAAGTTAATTTTAATTAACTTAATAATAAATCAAAATCGTGGCAGTTAAAGTCGGCCAATTTAAATGATCTAGGGCTCATTCGATAGAGAATTCAAAATAAGCTGGACTTTGCTATTGGTGGTACTATTTTATCGCATCACTGGAGCTAGATAACTTCACTTTTATTCAAACACGGTCTAAATTCGTTGAATTAGAAGCCTATGATTAAAGTGAAGTTATCTAGCTCCAGTGATGCGATAAAATAGTACCACCAATAGCAAAGTCCAGCTTATTTTGAATTCTCTATCGAATGAGCCCTAGATCATTTAAATTGGCCGACTTTAACTGCCACGATTTTGATTTATTATTAAGTTAATTAAAATTAACTTTCCAAATTCAAATGTATTCCTACAATAAGTAGCTTCATAAATTGAAGTGTTATTATAGATATAAAATAGCATGTATTATTGGATTAATTATATATATATATATATATAGTAAATGATAAATTAAAAATGAAAATTCATTCAAAAGATAAAATAAGTTATTATTAATTATATGATATATCTCAAGAATTGATTTTATGACTTAGCTCACAAATATAAATCATTCTTCAATAATAGATATAATTAAACTTTTATATAGTTTAGTAATTTCCATCTATTTATTATTTTGAAAATTTACTAATTGAAGACAACAAAGTCCAAAATTATTTTTTAGTAAATTATAGTAAAATTCTCAATTCTGGATCAATAGTCCGAATCTTCATTTCTTCAAAGGGGACAACTGTCTCATTTGGGATCATATATATATATATATATATATATATAATAATTTAAATGCATAACTTTAATCATTTATGTTTATATTTTTCTTAATAAATGTTAAACCTTTTAGTTCATAATTTATTATTATCGCTAAAATTAAATTTATTTGGGAAAATAAAATAAATTAAATTATTAATTATTTAAATTTGTGACTTTTAACATTGTGAAAACATATATAAAATAGCACTTGGTCAATAAAGAATTCAATATCAACTGGACTTTGCTATTAGAGGACATTAATATCTAGTTTATTGTATGCGATTAAATGGTACCGCCAATCAGAGATATCAAAGCAGCCCTAAATAAGTAAGCTGCTTCCTAAATAAGTAGGTTCATTAATGATATATATTTCATAAATCTAAATGAAATTTATCACGTGCTAAAAATATCTAAGAAAAAGCTGGCATTGTCTATTATTATTATTAATTAATAAGAGCATATTCAAGATTTCAATATACTTGATATGCTGCCTTTTTCCCTTATTTATTTTACATTTTCAGCAGAAAATGAGTGCGATGATTAGTCAAGTTCAGCTAATTTTGAATTTTATATCGAGCGAATACCATATTGTCTAGGTTTTGTCAAAGTTAGCTGCCAATAATTTAATTAATAATCACATTAATTTCTCAAATTAATTATATTTTAGCAATATTAGTTTACTTAATTAATATTTTAAGTCACAGTTTTACTATAATTAACTCTTATATTTAATTTTAAAAAATGAATTTTGAAATTTTATTATTAACTCATTTTTATTTAAAATTACAAACCTCAACTTTGATTACCAACATTTATATTTAAGAATTTTAATACTCATACATATAAAGGTTTAAATTGTTAATAAGCTTTGCTCGTTTTTCCCTTCGTTTTATGATATTATATTTATAAACTCCTTCCATAATTTTAATTTGTAACCCAATTTCCACTAAAATAATTAGAATTCCTATTTAATTATAATAAAATAAACCAAATTATCTATGTATTAATTGTAAAACATATAAATTTATCTCTACAAAACTCAAAAATTAATTATTAATATGATAAACTTAATTAATAATTTTTATTTATCAATTCGAATATATTTTTGTTATTTTAATATTTAAATCATATGTTAGATTGCTGAGATGTAGATCTTTTTGTCAGATGCCATATAATTTTTAATTAATTTATTTTTTTAATATTGTTAAAATATAATTGATTTGGGAAAATTCAAATTTATAAATCTAAATCAATTTAACTGTAGGCGTAACAGCCACTAATTTGCGAAGCTTTTAATTGTAATTTGATTTATGTTTGATCTACTTAGTAGCAGTTTAAATTTAAATGTTTAGTGATCTAATCTAAAAAAGTGGAAAGTTTTTTTTGTACCATTGGTACATTGGCTCACGAATTCCACGCATCGGTGCCCTACAAACATGGGAGCTTCTTAATGTACCAATCTAAAACGGTACAATATATTAGGGCGTACTGATCTACTTTAAATGTACCAATGTACCGTTTTGGACATTGAAAAGTTTTTGTTTTTTTTTAAATTGGTACATTGAGAAAAGTGGTACATTTAATTATTAAAGCAATTAATTAGATAAGGTGCAGTTCATTAGTTGCTGTTATCATCGTGATCATGCGTCTTATCTGCCGTGTCTTCAGCGTCCTGGTTGGCTTCTTTTATCTTCACATCATGCTTTCTGCCCTCAACGACCACGTCTTCCTGCAACCTCTTCCTAAAGTACTTGGCCAACTGTATTGTGGTGAATGGAAATGTCTTGGACCCATCCCTGTTCAACTCGTGTAGATGCATGTTCACTAGTTTGATTCGCGTGTAGAATGCCTCCCTGTCCGCGCTCTCCATTTTCTCGAACGGGGTAGTATTTGATGTGATGATAATCTGGCAACCCACAAATTTCATCTCATTGGCTTGATACTTTACGCTAATCGGATAGCCCTCAACTTCACTCCATTTTTTTGGATATTTATTTTTTTAAAAAACTAATCACTCTTATCTAATTAATTGCTTTAATAATTAAATGTACCACTTTTCTCAATGTACCAATTTAAAAAAAAACAAAAACTTTTCAATGTCCAAACGGTACATTGGTACATTTAAAGTAGATCAGTACGCCCTAATATATTGTACCGTTTTAGATTGGTACATTAAGAAGCTCCCATGTTTGTAGGGCACCGATGCGTGGAATTCGTGAGCCAATGTACCAATGGTACAAAAAAAACTTTCCACTTTTTTAGATTAGATCACTAAACATTTAAATTTAAACTGCTACTAAGTAGATCAAACATAAATCAAATTACAATTAAAAGCTTCGCAAATTAGTGGCTGTTACGCCTACAGTTAAATTGATTTAGATTTATAAATTTGAATTTTCCCAAATCAATTATATTTTAACAATATAGAGGATATCTTCATGAAAAGCAATTCGCTTAATAAAATAAAATAAAAAATATTAAATTATTATAATATTTTAACTTAACTAAAGCTTTTAAATTAATAATCAAATTTAATAGATTTAAGCATTTAAATTATAACTACTAATATATATGGTTAATATTAATAAGGTACAAAGGTTTAATAAATTAAATAATAAATTTATTGTGTTCATTTTACAAATTTAATTAATTAAGGCAATTAGGCATGAATTTTATATTCATAATTAATAAAATACTAATATAATCTTGTAAAATAGAAGGAATAATCCACATAAAATTAGAAATTAAGTAATCTTTAATAACCCATGCAAATTTAAATATTTTTTTATTAAATATAAATTTATTTTATTTTATAGTTACAATAACTCTATTAACTTTAATTTTTAATTTATTTAATTTTACTATTACTTACTCTCATCTTCTAGTTTTATATTTTTAAGTTCAAACCATGTAGTTGAGCCTCTTAAAAAATCATAGATTTTCAAAGAAATTATATATTATTATTTATTATAATTTTAAAATTATATATATATATTTAATATTAATAAAGTAAACGTTCCCGTCAATGTGCCCTCTTCACTTTTATCTTCTTTCATATATAAAATATAAATTCAATATATACTATAAATTATTTTTGTTCATGATTATTAGGTATTCTGAACACACATTCCAATATTAAAATTAATAATTTAATATTTGAAGAGCTCTATGATATATTTAGATTAATGTGAGATATTTAAGTATATTTTATTAGCCACTATTTCAAGAATATATATATTTTTGAGTTTAAGTTTAAAATAATTTTTTTGATTAAATTATTTTAATGAACTCTATATATATACATAATTTGTTTAAATGGATATATTCTTACCTTAAACTTTATCAATAGATTTATACAATTTCCCTTAGTTTAATTAATTAAAAGTAAAAAACACATTATAAAAAAAGTACTTTTATAGCTAATTAATTAATTTGATACATTTTTAAATAAAATTGAATTTTTTTAATATAGTTTTTAAATTACAATACTAATGCATATCTTTTATTTCGATTAATATTAAATATAGTAATGAAAGTTTTAAACCCAAAAAATAGCTTACCTGGAATAGCTTCCTCATAAACCTTTTTCTTAGATTTATTCCAAACTTAGATAAAATATTTTTTATTTTTATATTATTAGATGAGATATTTATTTTCTTTAAATCTTGTTATAACTCTAGGGGCAACAATTTCAAAAAGAACTGGCATGAATTGCATCAATTCATTCTGATATAAAATAACATCATGAATTTATAATTAATGTGCATTCATAGAACTAGATTTGAATAATAAGTTATTATTGTAATTAATGTTCAATCATAAAAAATATTCACATGTTTTTCGATTAAATTGTTATTTTTAACGTTTGCAATTTATGTTACAAGTAACTTTTTGAATATTCCTTAATTTAATTTTTTTTTATAATAATAATTATTGCTTTTTGTATGACAACTTTAAAATTTTAATAACCGTAAAAATTAGTATTTCTATAAAATTAAATAACTAGGGATATTTTAAACAAATATTTAGTCAACGATTTGTATTATTAAATTGTAAACTACTCATTTAGAGATTAAATGAAAGACTATATGCTCAGAAAGATCAATTTTACTTTTTAAGATTTATTGACAAAATTATATATAGCTTTCTTTCTTTCCAAAGTCTAATATTTCAAATAATATGATAAATAAAAAAATGCTTAAAAATAAATTCACAAAATAATTCATTTTTTCTTTTATAAACTGTTTTACTATTTATAACATTAATGGTAATATATGACAGTGATAAGAAGAATTTTTGAGTAAATTTTTAATTATAAATGTTCATTAAAATTCTTAAAAATTGTTTATTTTTATTTATTATAATACTCTTTGTCCTTAATAGTTCAACAAAAAAACAAAAATTAGGAAAAAAATTAACATCATAATTTTTTCTTTAAATCAATAATTAAATATTGTCAGCAAAATATAAAATAATTT
Source organism: Oxytricha trifallax (assembly GCA_000711775.1). Classification (NCBI taxonomy): domain Eukaryota; phylum Ciliophora; class Spirotrichea; order Sporadotrichida; family Oxytrichidae; genus Oxytricha; species Oxytricha trifallax. The sequence goes on along the minus strand of ARYC01005489.1, from coordinate 10,791 downwards.
ATGTATTTTGATAGCAAGTAGTGACGAATTTATAAATATCTATAGTTATGAGTTAAAGTGAAGTTCATAATATTTATTAGGGTGAGTACCTTCGAGCGGTATCTTTTCTGTGCACTCCTTCATGTAGTCGTCAGGATTACACCTTGGATCATTAGGATTTAGAATGGGTTAGTTGTAATACTACTGTTGAGAAAATTTCTCTATAGAATCGATGAGAATAAAGGCTAAAGTATAATACATAAAATGATATGAATTTTATATTTAAACTAAGTAAGTAATACCAAAAAGAGTTTTTTTGAGGAGATGATCCGTAGTGGAGGACAGCATCATGGACATATTCATTTTAAGATAGGTTTGTTTAAAAGTTTATTTGGAAATTAATATTTTATTTATATCTTTAAACTATCTAATAGTAAGAAATTATTAACTTCAAATCAAATAAATTTAATAAAATATGAAATTATAAATTTAATAGACTCCATTCAAAACCCAAAAACCTTTTCAGTAGTTTGATCGAGTTATTGATTGATTAAAGAAGACTAATAGTGCATACTTTATTACGGTTTCAATAGGGTTATGTAGGGGGTTTAATGTTAATATTTGTAATTTAAGTTAGTAGATGCGAGGTTTGGGATCAGTTTATGACAGTGAGTATATAGATTTATTGTTTAAGTTGCGATGACTATGGTGATTTTGATCAACTAAAATCTATACTTAACTACACATCTATAGCAAGGCTGCTTCATAAATCTCCTCTACTTTTATGTCTCACTGTCTATTAGCATTGAATTTAAAGAGATAGCATCTTAATTTCTAAGCATAAGAGACCACTAAAATTTTAGTAACATCATATCAATTATCTTATTAATGATAAGACTCTTAAATACTGGGCTCATTTCTCTCTTGCCTAGACGGCTGTGATGTTTCATCGCCGATTTCCTGAGCTTCACATATCTGCATAATCGATAGCTAACATATATAAAAAGAACGGAATATCTTACAAGACAGTCATCGCATTAAGAGAGTGATTAGCTTTAATGTTCCATTTGTATAAGGATAATTTAAATTATATTTTCAATTAAATGCAGAGGGCTATTACCAATAAAATCAAGTTCATGCACGCTGATGAGGCAGTATTTACCTTTAATACCTTCATATCAAGGTCTCTATGTTATTCACCCTCGTTCTATAAAGACAGAATAATATATTTAATTCTTGCAATAACTCAGAGATAAGTTCTCCGACTAAGAGATTATTCTGTTCGTTGATAACTTGTCAGATCATAAAACTAAAGACTCAAGGAAGTAATATGAAAGGCTAAACATAACACCTGACTCAAATGAACCTTACAGCCCTCAGTTCAATGGAATTGAATTATATTGGGGGTTAATGAAAGCCCACTAGAAGAAACTTCTACTCTATCACTTGATGCACTACTTGAAGATAGATACAGTAGATTTTATTAAGAGTGCTGCTAAGAGAGTCAGCGATGATAAAGCTAAAGTATGCGCTAAAGAAGGGAGATTTTGAGTATATAAATAAGTTTTAGATTAAAACGAATTAATAAGTTCACATATTAAATTTGCCCGTAAATGGATTTGACTTCTCATTCTTTTCTTCCTCTTAAGGCTTGCTTGAGCCAATGTTTCTTCTCTTAGTTCCTGCTATGTTCATCTCGTCTGGCTTTTATAAATCTTTGAAAAGTCTCTTTACTTAGTTCATGCTTTCCTTAAGACTTCTCTCACTGTTAAGTTTGCTGAGCTCTTTCATCAAGTAAATAGCAGTGCCAGGTTTTTCTATAAAATTAGAAGACTAAGCTTATTAGAGATGAATGGATGCTTCTGCAGTTCCTAGAGCCAGGTCTCGCTGATTTTAATACCTTGCTTTTCTTTTTCTTCGAGAGAGATGCTATAGCGTTTCTTATGAGCTTCTTATATGACTTCATTTAAGTACTCAGGTTTCAGAGTTTCAAGAACACCGAAGAAGAAGTTTCTCTCTGGCAACTTATTAGAGAGTTGCAGCTTTGATGGAAGGTAGAGAGCAATATCTGGATCACTCATAGCATAATTAGAGATTTGTTACTGATATTTCAGGGTAGTTAGGTTCTCTATCATCCTAATTTCATTAGACTTAAAAGCTTTTTTCTCTTAACTTAGCAAGGCTTTTAAGAATGAGATTTTAGTTCCCTCCTAGGTCGGCAAGAACAATCCAACTATAATGGATATATTAATCTTAATTAAGAACTTACCTTGCTATACCAAATATCTATAGAGGTCGTCTTTACTTCGAAATTTTCCTATTAAATCTTGAGATTAAATTCTCTTCATTGCATCATTCATAGACTCCATCTTGCTTCTCTTTCTAAAAATGTTAATGAATTTATAATTATAGATATCCATTCTAAGTTTATTAAAATCTTACTACTAAATAGAGAGGACCTACTGGAGGTCAACCTTGAAGAGATTTGAGGAGAAAGTTTTAAGAACTTGCTTCAAGTTTCACATATTGATTTCCATTTTATCAAACTTTCTCCATTAAATTACTCCTAATAATGTTTAATTATTTTAGGAGGTCCTCCAAAATAAGTTCAAGCTTTATTAGGTGTTAAAATTTAAGGTTAAAACTTAATTAGGAGCATATTAAATTTAATAATGTTTAATAATTATACCTCCAAATTAAGTTCAAACTTGATTTGGAGGACCTCCCAGAGAAATAAAACTTTATTAGGAGTATTTTGATTTACTAAAACGTATAAGATTCTCATAAAATATGTCAACTTAAAGTCTTTTATGGTTAGTTAATTTTCTTACCTCTTAGCAAAGAATCTACCAGAGTGTCTTATACACTACTATATTAGTTTATCTAGGTAGATTTTATCATTATTATAATAAAATATATCAGAAAACTAAAATGAGCGCTAACCTTTTGAGAAGAGCGGCATTACTTGGATCATGTCAATAAAAGTTATCATTCCAGCAACCAAGAAAAGTAGAGACCAGAGACGCTTGTACTCAGTGGGAGCCTACTTATGACAACTTTGACCAGTCTAGCTTTTAGATTTACATATAAGTTAGGTAGGAGGTTATCAAAGAAGCTGTGCAAATTGAGGAGGAGGTTAAACAACCCGCCATTGAGCATTATAAATCCCAGTCAAAGTTGATTATTAATGCAAAGAATGCAATAAAGTTTTCCCTTACAAGTCAACTTATAAGAGACACTTGAGTGATATACACAACGATATGCCTAGAATATTCCTCAAGTACTAAAAGAAAGATGGCAAATATAACTGTGAGTTCTGTGAGAAGCCATATTCTCATACAAGATACCTCAAAGTGCACTTAAAGAAAAGCACAATGAAAGTTTTGTCTTTATTCATGAACCTACAGGGAATAGATTCCTCTAAAAAAAGAAGATCAAGAAACCCAGTGGAGTCTCTTAGAGTTGAAGTGTAGAAGTAAGTCAAAATGAAGAAAGCAGCCAAGAACTCTCCTGTCTCTGAGATCAATAAAATCATGGTTAAAATATAGGCAATGAAGATTCCTATATTAGAAATTATTGACTTAGATTCTTGCCTAGAAAGCTACCTCACACTAGAGGATAAAGTAGAGAAGAGAGTCATCACTGATGACTAATATGCTTACAAAATATATCTTTTTATTTACTTCCTTGATGATGACAAGTTCTAATGGAATTTGCTAATGAGTATTATACTCTATAACAGGCTAAGTTTAGAGAGTGTAACCATATTATTTAGCTAGATGCTATGCTACTTGGAAAAGATCATGTTGCATTTTAGACTTCCTCTCATCGAGATGACTTACAGAGAATTTTTATCTGACAATAGATCTTAAAGATAAAATGGCTAGATCGTGCAGCAAATAGTTGAGAGTATTGAAGAGCTTCACAAGCTTGGCTATCTTCATAGAGACTTAAAGCCAGAGAACATTATGATGGACTTTCAACCACTTAGATTTTATATTATTGATTTCAACAGGGCTCAAAGAGTGCAAGCCTCTGCATTAGGAAATGTATACGGTACTCATGGATATTTCCCAGAGAGAGAGGACTGGAGAGATGGAGACACTTAATGGGATATCTGTGCTCTAGCAGTAATAATAATAGAGAGCGAAATGCAATGCCAAGAAACGATTAATTTAGCTGCAGGGATGAGAGAGATTCTAATCAGAGAATCAAACAATATCTCGATAAAAAAAAATAATAAATGGAGGTCTCAGATAACTTGCTTACTCTACTTTTATCAAGCCAAACTAAGAAAATTAATAACAATAGAAACAATAAAACAGCAACTTAGAAAGATAAAATTCAGAGAACTGCCTCATGACTCTAAGCTTATGTTTGTGTGAAATATTTTAAAACTCGCTTGTTATACTCACTTAAATTAATAATATTTAAACATTAAATCCCTACATAAACCCTAATAAAGTATGCACTATTAGTCTACTTTTATCAATCAAAAACTCAATCAGACTACTGAAAAGGTTTTGGGGTTTTGATTTTCAAGTTTTAAACTTATGTAAATTTCCTTTAATTTGAGAAATTATATAGGTATAATATTTGAATATCAATTTTAAATATTCCCTTAAAAGAATGTTTATTATCTATATTTTAGAATTTTAAAAATTTAATCAAATACTAAAATCTCTCAATTTAAAATCTTATGTGATTATATTCTTAAGGAAATTGGTCTTAGTGGGATTACATAGACAAATTTACAAATAAGTATAGATATTAGAAATTTATGTTTTAATTATGATGAGAAATATTTTGATTAAATTAAAATTTTAAGTTTTCTAATTAAGAATGTGCTTGTTAACGAAAATTATTTTTAAAGAGGATTAAAAAAAGAAATAGCAAAAATCTTGCTTAAGTTAGATTGAGAAATTTAAGCCATGATTTTATCGCACTAAGGTAAAAAATAAATTGAAATAAATTTGAGAGAATTTTAATATCTTAATAACTACCCTAATGATTAAAATGATTTGCTTTATGAGCTATGATATATGGCATGAAGGAATTTCATGAATTAAGATATGTTCATAGAAAATTGAAGCTTTAAAATGTAATGATTGAACCTAGCTCATATAAATTGGCAGTTATTGTACTCTATAGCTTTAAGAAAAGAGATTGTGACTTTAGGCAAGGTTTTTGATACATATGTATATTCATTTTCAGATATCAATATACTAATTTATCTCTGTAATGGAATGTCTGTGCGGTAGCAGATATTATCGTAGAATGAGATATGTAAAGTATGTCTTACTTTGGAACAAAATAAGAGAAATATTTAATTTGATTAGTTGTTCATACATTTCAAGCAAAAAATATCTTCCGTGAGATATAGAAAATATTCTAAATAATCATAGTAAGAGTTCGACTTTATTTAAAGTCGTAATTAGAAGAAATACCTAAAAAAATCAGAGAGCAAATATTAGAAGGTACAACAAAGATAAGCTGATAGAATTTTTAAATTATAAGGGGACTTAATTAAATATACATGAAAAATCAAGTTTTTTTCCATTTAAAGTGTACAAATTTTTATTGATTTTTATTTATATATTTTTTAATAAAAAATTCTTTACTGATTAAATTTATTTAATTAATTTTAATAGCTTATTTACTGAATAATCAAATAAAAACAATAAATAAAATAAATATAAATTATTTAAGCAAAATAAAATGAGTCTAAATTTGAACTCGCAAATATCCCAATAACCATATGGGTAGACAACCTCCTCTCAATAAAATCATATCAGTGCCATGCCTTCGTAAGCCGCTTTTATTGCTTAATTTCTATGTGTAATTTGATATGTCAAATTTTATTAAAAAATGAAAGATCTTCTCTATTTTACTGTATATTTATCAATAGCATAAACTTAAACAGTTCTCAGCACAACCCCTTAAACAATAGCACAAAACTTTCATCTCAGCAGTAATAACAGCTATCAAAGTAGTAAGACATAAACTCCTCTCTAAACGATAAGGGAGAACATTGGAACGAAGTAGAGAAAACTAAGTTTTAATTAGAAGATATCATCACAGACCTCGATAAGAAGCTCAATAGAGTGCTCTTAAAACAAGAATACGACTATCTAAAAGGGTATAACATCTATGTTAAGCGCAAGGAGAAGGAATTGAGAGAGCTCATTGACAAACTTAATGAGAAGAACTCTAATAATACACTTAAAGATGAAAAGATTAACAATTTAGAGAGAACCATTCATGCCATAAGAGAGGATCAAATTAAACAAGAAAAAGAGAAGGAGGCACTTAATGAAAAAGTTAAATACTGGAAGACTAAAGCTCTGGGGTATGAATAAGAGAAGGACTTCTTATAAAATCAAATCATGGATGCCAAGAGACAGAATAAATTGCTCAAATTAGCAATTGGAAGATTGCAAAATGAACTCGAGAAAAAAGATAACGGCTTAGAACTCAACGATCAGTCAATTCTTGGAGGAGAGGGCGGAGTAAAAGTTTTCCTAACTGAAAATTAAAATTAAGCTCCAGAAACCTATCAAGAGCTACTAGGAAACAATGAAAGTGCTAATGGCACAAGAAAACTAATGAATTATGACAAGAGTTAGTTTGCAGATGGTACAACAGCTCCTACAAGTATTTTAGAAGCTGGTAATTCTAAAATTAGTGGTGACCCTAGACTTATGATGTTGAAAAATCCCCCAAAAAGAGTGATGACTCGCAGCCCAATTAGCAAGTACAGGCACATTCAAACTGAAAACCTAAAGTTTACTAAATTCTTAGATTTACTTTTCAAATCTAAAATGACTAAAGATGATATTAAAGATGAAATAGCCAAGTATGTATAAGCCCTAGAAACAAACTATAATGACACCATAAAAGAACTAAAAATCTAAATTGAAAGAGAGAAGAATAAACTCAGACTAAACTAAGCAGAGAAAGTAAATAATAACACTGAGAAGAATGAACTGGAAAGCCTATTCGTTGATTGCATCGAGGAAGTAAGGAAAGACATCATGAAGAGAAGATTAAAGAACGAGATTTATAACAAGAAAAAGTTCTAGTAAATTGAGAAAAACTCAGAGGAAGCCAGAGAATTTGAGGAAAGTTTACTGAGACTGGCTTCACTAGCTAAAAATAGAATTAAAATTACAGATTTCACAGTGAGAGACAAATGCAACTTGCTTGATTTGTTTGTAAATAATGAGAAAACGCTGCTAAAAATTTATGAAGCACTCTTCCCTCATAGAGCTTCAAATGGAGGAGGGTAAACATAAACATCACAAAGTATTGTATCTTTCAATTAAACTATTTATCAATTTAAATAAAGTTCAGATTAAATTAATTTAAATTAGATTTAGGTCTGCAAAATAAATCCGTTAAGTTATTGAAATAAAAACATTAAATTTATCTTGCTTGACTTAAGAATTTATCATTTAATTATAAGGAAATAAATAAAGTATCATCTGCATTCAAAACCCCAAAACCCCTTAATGAGGTTTATAAGTGCTTTGATTTGTAGGGAATTTGTTAGGGGTTGGGTTATTAATTAAATGCGAGACTAAAATTACAAGCTTTTGGGGTCTATTTATGATGAAGAGTATATAGATTTAGTGTTTAAACTGCGTTATGGATGTGATATGTATAGTGAATAACTCAAACCAGTACTGAACTATAAGTCTACAGCACTGCTCTTAAAGCGTAGTCCCTCAACTGTTCGCTCTCACTGCTTGAAAGCTGTGTAATTAAAGCAATAGTAGTTGAATTCTTAGCCTAAGAGGAAGTCTAAGTTTCTATAGAAGCATATTGACTATCTTATTAATGAAAAAACTTTGAAGTATTGGGCTACTTCTCTCTCGACTAACGAGCTATTATGTTTCATCGCCAGTTCCCTGAGTTGAAGATGTCTGCATAATCTGTTGCAAACATTTATAAACGAAGCGGTATCTCTTACAAAGGTGTAAATCGTATCAAGAGAGTAATTGATTTCACTCTGCCATTTTACAACAACAACTTAAATTATATTTATAATTAAATGCAGAGCCTAATAGAATAATATTAAGTTTATTCATGCTGACGAGGCTGTGTTTACATTCAACACTTTCATCTAAAAGTCTTGGTATAAGAGGCATAGCAACATAAAAGTATATGACTACAAAGTCAAGGTATAAACAATGGCAATTCTTGGGGGAATTAGCGAGGATGCTGGTTTAGAAACTTATGTTATTCATCCCGCTCTATTGAGACAGAGCAGTATATTAAGTTCTTAGAGCAGCTGAGAGAGAAGTACCCTGAATAAGAGATTATACTATTCGTTGATAATCTTTCTGTTCATAAGACAAAAGATACAAGGGAGAGTTATGAACAACTTAGAATAACGCCAGTGTTCAACGTACCTTACAGTCCATAGTTTAATGGACTTGAGTTCTACTGGGGTATTTTAAAAGGTCATTACAAGAAACTGCTGCTATACCACTTGATGCATGACCTACCTATCGATACAGTCGATTTTATTTAAAGCTCAGCGAAGAGGGTAGATAATTAATTGGCTTAAAAGTGTGCTAAAGAAGGGAGAGTGAATGTATATAAATAAGTTTTGTAGTTAAGTTAATGAATATATAAGTCACATTTAAAATTCTTTAGAGGGAGCTGGCTTCTCTTTCTTTTCTTCTATTTCTTGCTTCCCTCCTCCTAAGTATCTTCTCTTGCTGCCAGCTCCAGCATCTATGTTCATTTACTCTGGAGGCTAAATATTAGAGTAAAGTCTCTTACTAACTTCATACTTTGTCTGCGACTTTCGCTCTCTGTGAAGCTTGGCTCTATTCCTTCATCAAGAAGATGCCAGTACCAGATTTTTCTAAAGAGTTAAACTACAAATCTTACTTGAAATATATGGGTGCTTTTGCAACTCTTACAGCCAGCTCTCACTTATCTTGATCCCTTGCTTATCCTTATCTTCAGAAGAGATGCTGTACCTTTTCTTATGAGATTCTTGAATAATTTCTTTCAAGTAATCACCTTTAATTGTTGCAAGTATGCCAAAGAAATAGTTTCTTTCAGGCAGTTTATTTGACAACTGCTTCTTAGTAGGCAGGTACAGCGAAACCTCTGGGTCGTTCATAGCATCATCATATAAGTTAGTCACTGAGATTTCTGGATAATTTGGAATCTCTACAAACTTTATATCTTAAGTTTTCAATGCTTTCTTCTCTTCGCAGAGTATCGCTCTTAGAAATGAAATTTTAGTATATTCCATCGTTGGCAGGAACAAACCAACTACATAATCAAGATTAGCTACTATGAGTTCATTACCTTGCTGCACCAGGTAGCGGTGCAAATCCTCCTTGCTTCTAAATCTTTGAATCAATTCTTGTGCTTGCACTCTTTTCATTACATCATTTATTGACTCCATCTTGTTTACAGATCTAAGAAATGATACTCAAATTTATCTTTATTGATTTCAATTATATACCTCTGTAAAATTTACTATTAAATATGGGCATTCTGTAGGAGGTCAACCTCTTAGAAGGATATGGAGAAGGTTTTGAGAACTGGTTTCAAACTTGAGAGATTGGGATCAATTACTACTGTTATAGTTCCATATTTTTAAATTTAAATTGGTATGTACTTAATTAGGAGCAGCTCCTAAAATGCTTGTACTTAATTAGGAGCTTTAATTAAAGCTAGTACTTAATTAGGAGCACTCTCATTTTAATCATAAAAACACAAAATACCTCCTAAAGCAGTACGTACTTAATTAGGAGCACCTCATAAATCGGTACGTACTATAATCAACTTATTATTGAAAATTAAAATGGTTACTTTCTCATCTATATTTAGAGCTGGACCGTCTCTTAGCACTCATATTTCTTCTCATATACTCTAATAACTTCCCTTGAAACTTGTAGGCTTGCAAACTTCTCAGATAAGCTCTCAGTTATAGGGCAGTTTTATAATTTTAAATTCAAATTTAAATTTGAGCGCTAAAATTTTAAGAAAAACAACAGCACTTCCATCAAACTAAATGAGACTTACCTTTGGCAGCAGTAAAAAGTGTGATTGCTGTGAGATTAACTCTCATAAGGAACTACCAGAGCTATCACTTGAGGTCTCTGTTTTTAAAATAGAAATTAATAATAGAAAATAAATGGCAACAGAGTGTGTGGGAGACAGAGAGGAGGAGAAAGGTATTAATGAAATTCCTATACAAACTGAAGAAGCTGACGTCTATTTTTGTGAGCTATGTGTGAGAGATTTTGCTCATAAATCAAGCTGGTGCAGACATAAGAAAGAGCATAGAGAAGCCAAGCCCACTGTATACTTAAAGCATGATAAAATAGATGGAAAGTATGACTGCTTTGAGTGCCATAAGCAATACTCTCATACAAGAGACTTGAAGAAGCATCTATAAAAAGCTCACAAGAAAGATATAGAAGTTGAGAATCATGAAGTTAAGATGAAGCTTCTCAACAAAAGAAAAGCGAGGGAATATTCTAAAGCGGTTGTGCCTAAGTAAGCAAGAGAGTTAGAGTACGTTAGGAAGGCACGCAACCAACTGACCTCTGAAATAACAAGAATTATGATCAAGATTCAATACAAGAAAATACCGGTTCTTGCTTAAATTGACCTAGATACTTCTCTTTAAAGATACCTAATATTAGAAGACTCCTTTGATAAGAAAGTTATCAATTATCATCAATACTCATACAAGGTGTATCCCTTCAACTATCTCTTAAGTGATGATAAATATTAGATGGAGTTTACAAATGAGTATCAAGTACTCACTCAAGCAAA
>ARYC01005487.1:0-38262 GCA_000711775.1 Oxytricha trifallax | reverse complement strand
TTTATTTTCGATTTCAGATTTATTTTCGATTTATCTCTCTAATGTAATTAGCTACTGATTTGACTATAGGAGAAGAAATGTACTTCATGAGATAATCTGCTTAAGATTTGATTTGAGTTTTTCATCATCTAATTTGGCAAGCGAGGAAAATTTATTTCAATATTTCTCTTCATTTTACAAAATTTTTGACCTTATTTTCAATTTATCTCTGTATCCTAAAGGAATTTGTATTGGAATATATGCCCTATTCGATAGCTTAGGGTATGGGCTACAACTTCTACCCTCATCTTCCATGAATCTCACACTGAAGGAAGTTATTGAGGGAAAAGTAAAATTTGGATGCTCTGACTTTTGACTTCAATATCTTTCTAACCTAATGTCTATAAATTTTCATTTAAATATTCTACTTAGCTTATAGAATTGTCTATCAAAACATAATTCTAAATTTTTCAATGTCTCTTCACCCAAGAGAGAAAACCTCGAAATCCTCTTTTTCGAACCCCCTCATAATCAAAAAGTTGTACTGTGATGGAAAAAAGAAGTATATCTTCGTTCAGAGTGATAGATAAGTGATGATATCTGAGTTCTAACTTTGGAATTGTGTCCGGAGTTTGTGTCCGGAATTTGTGTCCATTTGGAAATGTGTCCATTTTACTAGAGGTGATGTTTGTTACAATGTAACAAACATCAAAATTTGGTCGAGTACCTGCAAAGAAATGAAATTATCTCGGGCAGCGATTTTTTCCATGACTTGACTCTAGAAGGAATAATGTAGATCAAAACATGAGCTACATGTTCCATCCTACTCATAATTCATGGAAAAAATCACTCATAGAGATATTTCGATTTTAGTGAAAGTCAAAAAAAATTCATATGATTTCGTGTATTTTAACGATAAAAATGCGTATGAATTTCCTGATGAAAGACTCAAAGAAGATAAAATGTAGACCTTGATTAAATGCACAAAAAACTTATTTAGACCAAGTCCTCAAGTAATTTAGTTGAAGAGATAAGAAAGGAAGAAGTTTGGGGCAGAGAAACATTTAAAATCGATTTATCTCGATGGGGTAAAATTTTTTGTGAATACTAGAAGAATGAAAGTTAGTCGTTAAATTTTTCTCTACATCTTATACTTATAAAATTTTTTCATAGCTATTTTGTATAGAGAGATATTAATTTATCAGGAGTTAAAAATTTTAAAAGTTAAATTTAAAAGGTTTACAGTTAAGATATGATAAATCTAATATGATTTATCGATGAGTCAAATTATTGGCTGTTAAAATATATCAAATTCAAATCAATATCAGTTAAAACGATACTATAAAAATCAAAAAATACTAAAATTCCATATTTAATTTAATTTTTAATTTTATTTTCATAATTTCCCATTTTAAATCTATTTTGATAATACCATTAAGATTCTAAACCCTGTTGTATAATTATAAATTCTTGAATCTTTAAAGTATACAAGAGTATGAACGCGTTCTTTTCTTCATAGAGTTATAATTATTTTAATGTCATAAACACATTGACATCTGGCACTTAATTAACACAATTAATAGAATCTATGTCAATAAGCATCTACTCATTCAAGCCTCCCTTCAACTCAACTGATAACTCCGGTCTTACCAAGCAAGTGCTCTTTCAATTTATAAGTTACTCTATGTAAGCTCAAGTGGAGTTATATTTCTCCTACACTAATGATTTAACTTAATTGCAATCTGATAAGGAGATCAGATTATCGATGGAGGGAAAGCTCTTAAGTTCACTTCAGAGGATATTGGCTGGTGTAAAAACACTTGCAATATTTACTTGATCGCTAGCGTGAGAACAGGAGCATAATATATCGTAAAGGCTACCACTCAATCTGACTTAACCTTCCTATAAGACTAAACCACTCTTGAAAGAAACTTCAAGTCTTAGCAGTATGAATGCTTGGCTTATAACCTGATGAAAGCAGTTAACGATGCTGTTATATCAATTATTCAATATCAAGGCGATGTAGACATTACCTTGTTCTATAGAATCTAAACAAATGACGATCTTGATACTACAGCTCCTATAATGCTAAGTAAAATCTATCAGAGTAGACTGATAATTGTAAGATCTAAAGATAGACAAAGATTAGGACCAGCTGGTGGCTTAATTTACATGTGCATACATTCCTTTTCTGACGCTAGTTTCACAATTAAATCTCAACAACTGTACACTTTCGATCATTGTGACCTATAAGATGACACCTTAGTTACTTTTATCCTTGATTCTAAGGACTCTGTGTACTTCAGATACACATCCGGTTAAATAGCTTATCCAGTTCAACTAAATATCACCTTACAATCCTTCAACTATATATATATGGAGCACCAAGAGTGTTCTACACTGTCTGTTAGTCGACATATAAAGAAGATTGTTCATTGGCTGAAATCTAATAACAAGGTTAAGGAGCAGGGATTAGTGAATTAACAGGTTTTGTTGATAATACTTTCAAAACTAGAACTATCTAGTTCAATCATAGTTCTTCAAGTTTAAATAAAAAGGTAAATATAAAACTCAATCGTAGATAAATATAATATATAGAAAAATTGTATTATCTTACTATTTCTTTAACTGATCATCAGAAAGTAGAATATGAAATTGCACTAAGTTCAAATCTTTCAACATCGCTCTCCAGATTCATTATTGTGAAAATTAAAGATATAGAAATAAACATCTCATTCTTGTCTATTTTGAATGCTTTTTCACATTAAAGAATTTATAAGTAAAATATCTATTTTAATTTTTATATGAATTTTATAAGGTTAATTAATCATTTAAGCATTTCTTGAAATTATAAGAATATAAAATTTAATTGTCATTAAATTTAAATTTATATTCTTTTTCATAATCATCATATTTTTGAAATAAGCTGAAATTTAAATTAAAATGAATTAGTGCTAAAAGTAATAGTAATAGTAGTAATAGAATTAGTAAATCTAAAAAACGTTTCATCTTCCTGTTCATCCTCATCTTCATCGTCTTCATCACTTAGATTCATATACTATTGCCCTTCTCTGTGTGACTTCTTGAAGTTCCTCTTCGTTGACGCCCTCAGTCTTACCAGGTGCAACCCCTGTAAAAATAAAAAGTTAAATATGTTTTTTGTAACTTACATTAATGTTGAATGACACAGAGGTTTCTAATCAGTCATTTTTTCATTTTTTAATATATTTGATTAATTTATAATTTCAATTCACTTTATTTCAAAAATATGATGAATATTGTAGAAATACATTTGAATTTGGAAAATTAATTAAAATTAAATTAATTATAAGTCAAAATCTTGGCAGTTAAAGTTGGCCAATTTGAACGATCTTGGGCTCATTCGATAGAGGATTCAAATATAGCTGGACTTTACTATTGGCGGTACTAATTTATCGCATCCCTGGAGCGAGATAACTCGACTTTAATTAAACTCATCTATATTCAATAAAGTATTCCCTCAAATTATAATCAAGTTATCTCGCTCCAGGGATGCGATAAAATAGTACCGCCAATAATAAAGTCCAGCTAATTTCAATTCTCAATCGAATGAGCCCAAGATCGTTCAAATTGGCCAACTTTAACTGCCACGATTTTGATTTATATTAAATTTAATTATAATTAATTTTCCAAATTCAAATGTATTTCTACAATAATACAAATATGCAAATGAGTGTGGCTGCAAATAGCAACAATTAAGTTGATTTAAGCAAACTTTTTAATACCAAATTCTCAAAAGATGTTTGTTCTAAACAAGACCCCCCTCCTACCACCTTCCCCTCTTAAACCGATAATCCGCTTTTCTTTCACTTTAATTGTAATTTTTTGATGAATTTATTTTTTACTCAGAATAAATTTATTGCCCTTTGGGCAGATATTACTATTAAAAATATAATTTGGTAAGTTCCTCTATGTCCGTCACTTTTTTTTAGAATAAACTCCCATAGGGAAATATTTATAATAAGGTCTTATAACTTAAATCACTTACACTCTACTATATAGTAAAAATTAATATAAACATTATTCCTATTATTTTTCACTTCATTTAAATATAATTACTTTTATTATAATTATTTCTTTATTTAGCTAATTACTATTAAAATCTTATTTTATCATTTATATATTGAAAAATTAAACACAATTTCTTATTTTTAGGATTACCATTGAAATATATAAATGATAAAATAAGATTTTAATAGTAATTAGCTAAATAAAGTAATAATAATAATAAAAGTAATTATATTTATATGAAGTGAAAAATAATAGGAAAAATGTTTATATTAATTTTTAATATATAGTAGAGTGTAAGTGATTTAAATTATAAAATCTTATTATAAATATTTCCCTATGGGAATATGTTCTAAAAATAAGCGAAGGACATAGTGGAACTTATCAAATTATATTTTTAATAGTAATATCTGCTCGAAGGGCAATAAATTTATTCTGAGTAAAAAATAAATTCATCAACAAATTACAATAAAAGTGAAAGAAAAGCGGATTCTCGGCTTTAGAGGGGAAGGGGGGTCTGGGGTCTCGGCTGAGGGGGGAGGGGGTCTCGGTCAGAACAGATGTTATTAACAAACAATCATAAGAAGATTGACTTATATAATTAAATTTACATATAGTGTATTAAAATATATAGTAAATCATATTTTAATAGATATTTTTATTTAAAAAATAAGATGAGGAACGATTATAAATTCAAAAAATGTAGCAAGAAGTAATCAAAAATTTAAACATAAATACAATCGGATATAATAATTAAAATTTCCAAAACTCGGTGGAATCATAAATTTTCTTGAGGCATTTATATGAGAAGTTTAAGTTTGAAAACGTACTAAAGTCTAGATCTTTACCATAACTAGGTAAAAATACCATAGAAAATTCTGAAAATTATATAACGAATTCATTATAAATTGATTATTAAGAAGTAACTAATATGCTATATTAAAATCGCTTATTTTTTGTATATTTCTCTACATTTAGTATTGGAAGCATTTAGTTTATCTTACCTCTTAATTAGAGATTATAAATATAATAAGTTTACTAGTTTAAATTAAACTAATATCATTGAGAAAACGTGAGGTTTATTAAATTAATTATATAAGTAAGCGATGAAAGATCAAATGATTTAGTGCAGTAATACTTGAAGCAAATCAAATCCAAATATTGAACAAGAATTTAGTTTATTAACCTATTTAAATTTCCCTATGTTTAATTTATTTTATTTCTTTATTTTGCAAATAAACAACATTTTGACAAAAGATTAAGAAGAGAAATCATTTACTATTTATCATTTTAATGTTATTCACTATCTTATTCCGAGGTGGGATATAGGTTGCTATATTATAAAAATGATCAGACTTTGTTAGGAATTCAGTATTTTCTTATAAGAATTGAAATTATGAAGAATTTTAACTTAACATAGCAGTGATGTATATTATAAATAATTACTATATTCTATTAACTTACCTTTGAGAGAATAACATTGAATTTAATTGGAAATTCACTTAATATGAGGAAAATTTATTAAAATTTCATATCTTTCACTTAAAATGCAAAAATTTGCCAATTTTTCTTAATTAATATAAAATTACATCATTACTATTAATTGATGATCAGTTAAGCCGAAGTTATTCCAATAAACAGCGATAGTATAGAGTGTCTAATTAAGCACAGTATTATTAGTATTTTTAGCAATATTTTACTCCTGTATCACTTAAACAGTAACATTTTTCATAGACCAAGTTGTGACGTTCTTCTTAGTTGTATAGTTGTAAACGGAAGTGGATAAGTTTTGAAGAGTTGTTTGACTTACTGTCACGTTTTGGAGTGTTGTCACTGGGATAATTACGTTGTAGTTTTGTAAAGTCATGTTAATTGGAATACTGAATTATCTCTAAAATGTCAATGAGTAATTTCGCTATTATTAGCAAACTATACATTACTTTAAATACACTAATTGACGCATTAATTAGTAATTTTTAGAAATATCTCTAAGTATCAGCATTTAAGAAATTGGGTTCACTCTTGAAACTGCTATTCATAATATTGGCATATTACAATCTTTCATAGAAAAGTGTGCTATTAATGATATCATTTCTATACAAATAAAAACTTGGCATGAACCCAGGGGTAAGCACATTAATTGTGAGATTATCAGTATAATTTGCTGGTAATTTTGGCAGTAAATAGTAGTAGTATTTTATGAAATGAGTTGGAGAGTTTGTTAACTACACTAAAGTCTGTCTATCTTTTAATAATGCCACCTCCCTAGATTGCTGCAATTTTATTATAAATAACTTAGATAATTCTTCATAATCTTCAAATGCTTATTAATGAATGAGAGTTGAAGAGGAAGATTGGAGTTTCCGTCAGTATTGATTATCAATTAATAGTACTACCCAAGAGAAAATTAATCTATTTAATTCAAATTCATAACCATAGTTACACTATCATTGCTTTTCATGGTTTATATAGCTTTGTAATTATTTGAAGTTTATTCAAGCGGATCAGTCAGAATTACGGTATAACCGTGAGGTAGTTTTGCAAGATTTTTCAATTAAATTTACAGATTTTTTTTTTAGTGTACTATGAATTTTCTAATGATAGGACTGCTTTTGTTTACAGTATAAGTTAATAATTTTATATATGTTTAAGTATTATTGAGTATTAAGAGGAATTTAATTAATTGCAATGAGCTGTGATTCACTTGTAGATAAGTTTGAAATATTTCTGCTTTTGATCTCAGTATAATCAGTGAGATTAATTCAAATAGAACTTCCTTAGTTTTTATCTGTACTATTTTGAAATACTGTGATGTAGTACCAACAGAATTGGCATAGCATCTGAGAATTTGAATATATTCATTTATATTTGAAATCTAATGGATAAATTTTTTTTCAAAATTTTCATGTATGTTACCACCATAAAACTATTTTTAATAAATTTTAATTTGTTAGAATTTTCAGTGGCAAAAACATTAAAACTAACTTTGTAACCTTTGCTTATATTTTAAGCAAGATTTGGCATTAATTATGAACTTCTAATTTCTAATGGCAGCTAAAAGTATACATTCATGATTTATAATAGGAAATTAATTAATTTAATCAAAAACTTAATATATTAAAAGGTATCCTAACTAATCAGACAGGTGGACCAACATCACTCACATAAAATGTTAGTTTCAAAAAAGATATATTAAAAGTTTCTTTTTTAAAGGTCCTACCTGGTAGGACCAGGGGTGTCAGCAGACTGAAGATTCGCAAGGCTACACTTGGAGGCGACAGGGGAGTGACTAGGATGAGGATGAAGATGAAGATGACGAGGAAGAAGATGAAACTGCTTTTAATCATGTTTCCATTTTTGATAAGTTTAATAAGTATTATTATTTAGTTTAATAGATTAATTATAAATTTTCTTATTATAAATTATAATTAGAATTTTCCATCTACCATGGTTGAGTGCTGGCTATATAATATATAGTGTCATTGTAGCATGTAAAATTAAATTGCAGTTCTTTGCTGCCATAGTTGAAATATCTGAAAAGGTAGTTATTTGTTGATTTAGTAGTCAAACTTTATATTAAATTTTCAACAGAAAAAGGATTTAACATTAAGTGCTCAATCATAACTCAGAGTTATTATTTTCAATTATAATTGGGTATAAATTAAAACTTTTCAAGGTAGTATTAAGAACTTTACCATTAGCTTACAAATCAATAATATTTAAGAATGTGGAGTTCAAGTGATAGGGTCCTTATGCGTATAGAGTACAATTAACTTGAGGATTAAAAGATTTCACTGTAATTATGAACAAAATCTTTGGCACGTATATTTACAAATAATACCCAAAGACTTAATTATAAACTCTGTTTTTAATATTTAACTATTATGAGGTACTTGAACTACTTTAAATCTTGCTATGTGATTTATAAGAAATCTGGGCCTTGGTGCCCACTCTTTAAATCCTAATATGTGTCTGATGTGGTAATTATGGCTTATTAGCATTAATACAGATATTTGCAAATCCCTTCAAGTTATTAACTTTCAGTGAGAATGTTTATTGTTGGATTATCTAGTTTTCATATTTAACATCAATGTTTTTAGAAATAATTACAAAAAAGTATATTTATACAACACTTCCAGTTTGGAATATTATTATCCATAATAAACCAATAATTCTTGAATTAATTGCTCTCATGAATGTAATCACTAAATTAAAGTTACTTGTTTATTTTGTTCTGAAAGTATAGGATGCTTTGGTTATAACTTTAATTACAAGTGTTTTATGGTCCATTGCCCATTACTCCTATTAAAAGCACGCATGATGTGTTGTTCAGACATTTACTAAGCAACGTGGAAGTTATTTCTATCATAATTCTCTAAAATTTCGAAAATCAAACTTTATGGGGACAATTGTATGAAAAACATCAATTTATTTAAATTTCTATGAATTCAACAGTGTTAGTGAAGTTAGATCTTGCAATCAAGTCATTAGAAGCGTTAGTAGGGTAACTCCAGTTTTAGTAATTCAAGTAGCCATTAAAAATAAATTTAGCCATAAGAACAGAGTCATTGTTTATTTTGTTAATTATTACAGTCATATTTTAGTCTAATTTACTTCTGGTGAAAAGTGTGTAGTAGTAATCGTATTTTCCTCTCATTAGAGTGCCTTGTCCGATGTTCATATTATTAGCATTACTATTCTGAGATTGAAAGTATAGTTTTATTCAAAAATGAATTTTCGTTCCGAAATAACATAAGAAATAATAGGGATTTACCAAATACTTTTATTTCTATTAGTTTGAAAATCATCTCCCAATTCTTACAATAATATATATATATATATATATATATATATATATATAATTTAATGAAGATTGATTCCTAATCAATTGAGGTACAGCAATTGGTTTGTTTTTAGCTTACTGCAACACACTACTAAACTTGACTTCACATATTCCATTACACTAAATGGCCAACCACATAGTCCAATTAGTGTTGCCACCTCTTATGGGGTAACTTGCGCTCTTGCATTAAACCAGGTTGTTACCCTCTCAGGTAGATCGATCAGTCTGGATCGAATGTCTGGTCATCCCATCGTTCTCTGAGCTAGAAGATATTCCTGAGAGTTAATAAGTAAGTTGATTAATCATCTTTTTTATTATTAAATACACTATATAATTGATATTAAAAGCTAAAAGAATTTTTAAAAAAGCATAAGTATTGTAATATATATTTAATATTCCATTAAGTCTAAAAAATTTATAAAATTTAAGAGTAAAATTATTAGTAATATTATTTTAATCTTTGTTATAGCTAGGTATTTATTCAGCTGAAGTTTTATACATCATAAATCCTGAACCTTTCATAAATTGAGCAGTAAAACCGTACGTACCATTAGTATCTAGTAGAAATTGCTTAATAAGAATTTATTTCGATGAGTCTAGCGTGTACATGGTGTAATCAGTGTGAAGATTGGCATATAAAGTAATTAATTATATATAGATAATTTTAAATTAAACTGATTTAAAAATTAAAGTAGTTAATATAAAATAAATATGCATCAAAATCATTTTAGGAAGATCTACCAGCTAATAAGACTTCCACAGTAAAATTGAAAAGTGCAGTCGCATTTACAGAACCATTTATTACACTTTTAGAAGTTATTATATATGGAATCTGATCTTTCACAATTACTTAACTACCAATTTATGCATAAAATTGACTCATTAATTGCTTTAAATTAATCAAACTTAATTTAATTTAATAGATCTAATCAATAGTAATTATTATGCATATTTTACCAAGTATAACCTGGTTGCCTTCGATATTCGACCAGCTCTGACTCCCGTACGCAACATCATATACCAATTGACAATTATTAACTTTCCCCGTAATAATTATTTAAATAATTAAATCCCTAGCCTGCAATCCAGTGCCCTCTGTAACAGGCATAACACTAAAAATAGTTGTTTTGGTGCCTCAGGCATCTACACTTGCTGGGGTTGGGGTGAGGTTTTATAAAGGAATTATTTTTGAAATTTGAGTCATTGGGAGGTATTGGGCTTAGATTGTGTCGATGTAATCTGCACCGAATTTAATCTAATAAGTGCTTCTCACATTCAATAAATCAAAATTTGTCTATTATTGAATAGATAGTCAATCATTAATTTTCATATGATGGTAAATGTATAAGAAAATAAACAAAATAAAGTATTTCAGATTTCCGTAGACAGAAAAATAGATAGGTCTAGTATTCGAATCAACTCCAGTGACATTAAACACTATAGATTGACAAGTAGATTAACTTCTAGATTTAACTGTGTTATTTGACAATTTTGGATTTTTTATAATGTTTGAAGCATATATAATCTACTTAACCATCAAATGCAGTCAAGTTAACAAATACTACATTTATCTCAGAATAATATAATAAGGGAAGTGTTGTGAAGATTTATATTTTTTTTCAGAAATAGGTTTCATTTGGATCTAAAAATCCCACACACATTAATTGTTTTTTATATAAAACAACCAAACTTTTTATCTAAAGTGTTTAAATCTAAGTAGGTGTAAGTACAATCTAAAAATATTGATATTCGCCTTAATCCAAAATATCATAGTAACTTTGCAGCAATTGCACCTGCCTGGGTTTACTCTAAGTGGGTGCAATTTTTAGTGCGGTTTTCATAGGTACAGAGATATCATTGTTGAAGTTTGTGAATAAATATATGCAATTGGTGGGCTAAATGCAATTTGAAGGACAATTTTATAAAAACTATTGTAAAATAGGAAATAATGACAAATATTGTACTCTAAATAGTATAGTAATAATTGGGTAAAAATTATTAGATAATAAATACAATGCAAAAATGAATAAACCTAATTAATAGAAGGCTCAATAATAGGAGAGATGGCTTGAGTTTAGCAAGAAGTATCAAAGTAAGAAACAATTTATATGATTAGCAGAGATATATAATGGCTTATACATTTTAAGACATAATTTTGAAATTTTACCATTGAGACTGAAAACATATAATTTCTATAGTAAAATTGAGATAAGTACTGAAAAGTGAAGATACACATGGCCATGAATATGAATATAAACATTTATTTGTGTTTAATATCTATTAATATTTTAATTTATAATGTATCTTATTTTAATTATGATAACTTGGAAGAAATGTGGTAACGTGAATTAGAGCCTGATTACGATGAGGAAGAAGAAGATGAAAAAATAGAGGGAATAGTGGGCTCTAATGAAGCTTGGTAAAAGAAATAAGTAGAATATTGGAGTGTAAGTAATACCAAAGTCATCATTTAGGATTCTTACAATATTTTGAGATGCCTATAAAGTTCTTGTTTCAAGAATTTATAATTATAATATCCTATAGACATAAGAGGCTTCAATAAATGAAGTGTTGAGTGGTTACGGGGACTTCCACAATATAGATTAAGAAGTCTCAAATAAAATCCTTGATCAATTTAAGAGTACTATGGGCTCAACAAGAGCTCTGGATTGTGAAGCAGGCATAGGTAGGATAACGAAATTCGTTTTGGAACCTAGATTTGATAAAATTGATTCAATGGAGCCTAGCTAGTTTGCTAGATAAAGCTAAGGAATTTATTGGTTCTGATAAAGTCGATAAGTAAGTAGAATAAAAAGCTCTTCCACTTACATACCTATGTTTACATCAAACCCAAATCATTTTTACAAATTTCCATATATAGTTACTACTGCAAAGGACTGCAGGACTTCGAATTTGAGCACAAATACGATTGCATTTGGGTTTAATGGGCATTTTGTTATCTCACTGATGAAGATCTTATCATTTTCTTGAAGAAATGCATTGAGAATATGATAGACTCGAACAGTTTACTCGTTGCCAAGGAAAACGTGCATGATGATGGTTTTTATGTAGACAAAGAGGATAATAGCGTTGTGAGGTCTGATAAAATTTATCAAGAAATATTTGAAGAAGCTGGTTTTATGGTGGTTAAGCAGCAGTACTAGACTGGTTTCCCTGAGGATCTGTTCAATATCAGTATTTATGTATTGAAAAGGATTTGACTAGAAAAGGTATAAAAAGAATGTTTTAATAGGGTAATGAATTAAACGATTTTAAAACTTAATTTAATTAATTTGAGGAAGAATAATTGAAAAGAGTTGTTAATTTTATTGATTCATAAATACTTAATGAAATTAATATGCATGTTGATATATTTTATCCTAAATTTATCATAAACTTCTAATCACATCTTAGGCTATCTTAAAGTATAAAAGCAAACAAATCCAGCTCCAAAGTATATAATACTTCCAATCAATCCGAATGCCTTTATCGCTTTTTAATAATTCAATATGCTTCTATCTGTCGTTGGAAAAGTTTGTCCCAAAAATAATGATAGCGTCAACCCTGTTAAGAAATCACCCAAGTGACCAATTGAGTCTATCTTGGAGTTTGATTAGGCTTGAGTTAAATTCATTAGCTGACCTATGATTAAGAAGATCGCGATTGTGTATTTTTATTAAGGTTATCTCTCCAGATTTTTCCAGTTTACAATCAAGTAGGCTGCCTATATTTAAGTTTTGAAATTAATGTCTATCAGTAGTATTTTTCTAGCTATACTTTACAGCTAGGTAGAAAAATAACTTATTGAAACTTACAATTGAACCCATTAATCCAAAGATAGCAGTTGAAGCGCCAACACTAGTAGCATCAGAAGCCAAACTGGAAAACAAAATACGTCCAATTCTAATTCAAAAACATTGTTTAAAAAAATTGCTTTAATTCTTACCCTGACCTGATAAGAAGTACAGTATAGTAAAATTGAAGAAGCCAATAGTAGATTCTAAGTACGATCCAAATACAAACTGCGAAAATATATTTGAGGTTATGTGCACAAAATCAGCATGCAAAAATATTGGCATAATAAATCTCCAGACTTGGTACTACTATTCAAATAAGCTTAGTTAAATATTTTGCACTTAAAATAAACCAAACTCTGAATTAAAAATTTAATTCTGTTACCTTTTATCCAAAATCAAAGAGTGCTTCACTTTAAGGTGCTAACAAGCAATTATTGCTGATGCCTTTACAAGCAACCGATGCGATATAAACACCACATTAGACAATCGATATCACAAAAATAAATTGCCTCACAGTGATGAAGGGGCACATAACATTGTGTATTGTCTTTGTAAACTTTTCATCTCTTGCTGATTTTTATAACTAAACTCAATTTTATGATATACTCATAAGTAACATAATTAATTAAGGAAAAATCTCATAATAATTCAAATCTTACAAATTGAACAGCTGCATAAGAGGAACTGCCTCTCATTAGAGGTCTTGCCTCCATGTCGTTTTATATCGCTAAATCGCTCAGTCTGCGAATGTTACTCATTTCTAATAATTATTAATTATTAATTTACTAATAATCGATTTAATGACTTATTCTCCAACATAGAATATTGATTTTTAATATTAATATTTCAATTACATTGTTATAATTAATACCCACTTTTTATCAATAATTTCATCAACTGTTTAGATACAATTTTATTGAAATATTTATTGGTGATTTACTGAAGCACTGGCAAAGTATATATCACATTAAAAACATGCGAAGATTTATGTTTGATAATAATGGCTTAAAAATAAATTTAAACTTTACTAAGCTTCTTTTTTTGGATAAATCTCTGTATTAAAAGGTATGTTACTCTATATTAACTATCGCATATTTCACTCAAATTTGTTAATATATTTCAATGTTGTGATTATATATAGTACGTGGAAATTGACATTATTCATGAGCTATTGAAATAGGAAATAGAGGGGAAATAAATTAAGTAGATGCCAGAAGATTTAATCGAGAGTAATAGTCTTGCCATAAGTAAATATTAATAAAATGATTAGAAATAATACGAGAAAGAAAGTATTCAGATAAGTTAAAATTTTAAAGCTTAAAAATAAGGCTTTATGAAATATGGGCAATTGAAGTAAAAAGGTAATTTATCTGGCAAGGATAGAGTCAAGCAATAAATATAATAGTTGGATTAATAACCTTAAGTTATAAAATCATAAAATGCAAGTGAAATTAAACCTTATCAGTCAAAATACTTGAAATTCTACAATCTGTTATAATAATGAAGTATTAGTGGATCTTAAATATATAAATTTTCTATAAATTTTAATAATTTTTACTTGAAATATAGGAAATTTCAATTTATTAAATGAATGAATTTTATTTATGCTTTTAAAATATTAATAAGGATTTTCATATGAATTTGTGATGTTATTTTATTTTATTCAATTGAAATTTTTATCCCAATCTACAGTTGTCCTCTTCATTAAGCCACTCTTGTTTGATAAGAGGCTATCCCTAATAGTTGATATAATTTGACTATTATTGATATTATTCTGATTTAGTTAATACTAAGTCTTTGCACTATGAGTTGTTTTATCAATGTGCTATTTATCATCAAGTAATTCTTTACTTTTTCCATTAA
Organism: Oxytricha trifallax; assembly: GCA_000711775.1. Lineage (NCBI taxonomy): Eukaryota > Ciliophora > Spirotrichea > Sporadotrichida > Oxytrichidae > Oxytricha > Oxytricha trifallax. The sequence continues at coordinate 23,733 of ARYC01005487.1, read as the reverse complement.
ATAGGGGGAGCTGATTTGAACTCTATAGCTTGATTTTCATATTTTCATAGTTCAATGAATCTTTTTAATTGTCTTCTATCTAATCATAGAGAGAAATACTCTTGTTGAATTGATTTACCTATTTATTCATGTTAAAGTCTGGAATGATCGAGTTAGCATTTGATAAATTCTTATCAAGAGTAAAGTAAGCTTCCTCGTTCAAGTTTTAATGGCTTAAGAATTTCTCACCATCATAACAGAAAACTTACTCGCTTTCTGTTTTTTTATGAAAACTTCTCACACTCACTCTTAAAGCTTTACTCGCTATCCTTACGACTTTCAACATTAATTTAAGCATCCTAATTTGCTTTATTTTCAAGTTTACCACTCTCATTACTATCTTATGTCTACTGTTACCGCTTTTAAGTTAACAAGAGATTATTCTAGTTTCTATTGAATGTCTCCTTGAGCTTTTAATTTGATTTCACAAGATCTTTAAAACTTAGATACAGGAGATCTTTCTCCATGGTGGCTTGTGCTAAAGTTAGCTTAGTTTTCATTAGAGAATCTTCAACAGTAGAGAGCTCTATCCTGAGATGACTGTTTTCTGTTAAGTAATACTGCTTCTAAAATATCATTTACTCCTCTAAACTAAAAATCATAATTTAAAGATTATATTTTTTATGGAAATTTAGTTTAACTCTTCATTTCGATTCTCTTGAGACCTCAGTTTTTTCTTTAAACTAATTATTTCTTAGTTTAGTAATGTTTAGCTACTTTAAAGATAAAGGTTTTAATTTTAATTTTGAGATTTTATCTGTAAATTTTACTTTCTGAGGTTTTGAACCTCCTTAATACTCTCTTTATACTTATTTTAATACTGTGTGATTTGATTCATCAGCTCTTAGCTCATTAATTCTTTATTCAATTTAAATTGATCTAATTCTCTTTCTAAAAGCTCTATCTAATCACTTAGTTTATCGTTTTCTTGTTCAGCCTCATTTATGATTAATTGAAGCTTGTTACACTCATCTCTTTAAATGTCTAGATCAGTATCTCTCATAAATATATAATTTTCAAGGTCACTTATCCTTTTGAAAGTTTGATCTAATTACTTCTCAAACTCTTTAATTTGACATTCTAAATTATAAACTATAGTTTCATTTTGAATGCTAGATTCAAGAAGATACATATCTGTTTAGACTTAACTGTCTGTATATAAGGATTTAGAAGGTTAAATTTATTAGAGTTGCCTTGAAATCAATGATTCAAGTTAAGAAATTAAGGTTACTCTCTCATTTTTTGGAGATTGCTTATCAGAACAGTCACTTTTATCTTTCTTCAACCTAAGCTTGAATATATTGTTTTGGTAGTTTACGTTACTACTAGTTGTCGACAGGGGTACCTATACTGTTGGTGAAGTTTGAATTTAGTTTTAGTCAATGTTGTCATTAATCAGTAATTATTCTCTTTCAAAGGTTTACTAGGGATCTCTTGGTTACATTAGATATGTAGGTCTTTAAGATGTACTTAAGTAAGTGGCTCTTAATTATGAATTATCCAGATTTTCAGGCTAGTAGTGATAAAATTAAGCATTTGACATCATGGACTATCTTGGCATGTTGTCATACTGAGTAAGTCTCATTTAATGATCTGGAGAGAAATTTATTTAATTTGCACTATCCCTAAATTAATCATCACAAAGATCGTCCATTAGACTTAATCCCTTCGGAGCTTTGTTATTTTTATTTTAGTTATGCTTGGGTGATGAATTTTAATAAGTAGATTAAGTGTTGAAAGTTAAATCTTGATAAGCTCCTTCATTTTAAGATGTGCTGTTTCTTGTTTGTAAATTTCTCTGACTAATTTGATTATTATCTTCATAAATTTGTAAATCCTCATCCCCTGGTAATTCTTTATTCAAATTTATTGCACCTCCATACTATAGACCTCCTGCACCACTGATATTTTCAAGCATATTTATGGTCGTTTTTAAACTCTAGATTTATTGCAAGTAATAAGATTGTTAATTCCCTATTTAGCCTTCTAAGTTTTTAATTTTTTCTTTGTAACTTTCATCCATTTCTTTTCTTTACTACTACACGTTTTAAACCATCTCATTTAACACCTTCCTCTTATTACTATCTTCAAATATTTGAGTTTCAAAATTCTCAATCTTTCGCTTTAATCTGTCCAGATCTTTTTCCGAATCCTTCCATTTTTGTTTTTTAGAGATCAGCTCTTCATTAAGTTAACTAATTTGCAAGATATATGCTTGGGAATATTTCGATTAAGATTTTTCATTTCATCTTCAATTGTAAAAAGCTAATCTTATAATTTCTTTATTCTTTAACTTTTATCTTGGATAATTTAAGTCTTAGATTCAAATTTTTACTTGAAATCTTTTTCTAATTTTTACTTTTATTATTCTGAATCTTTCAATCGCTAATGGAAACTATAATAATTTTTATATTAAAACATTATTGACTCAAAGTGTAAGATGTCTCATAGATACTTTTCTTGCATAAAGGCTGCCTTCTCTCCTCTTAATTAAGTTAATATTTCTATGTTAAATGTATAGATTTATCAATATTTATATGAAATTATGAATTGAATACTTTTATGTTGTTCTATAATTATTCAATTACCTCATTAAAACATAGTTGATTCTTCATAACTCAGCCATTTTAGAAGCCAAGAATTTAATTTCATTGATAAACTTAATTTCCTCTAGTTTTTACAATTACAACTGCTACTACTTCTTCTTATTAATTTAATCTTGGATTTGAGTAGATTGCTTTTTCTTGCTGCCTATTGAACTTCTAAATTGATTCTTATTTTCAGTGCTAAAACCTTAGCTCTGTTTTTTTACATACTAATCGTATGATATATTGTAAATTTCGTTTTAATCTTGGGAATGCTTTTTATGTTGATTTTAGTTTTTGCTAAAGCTCATAGTTGTGGTTTTATCACAGTGCACTTAGTTCTATATATTATCTAGTTGGCTGTGAGAATCGTTCATAGACGAAGCTCTGTGGGATTTAAGCTTTTACTGCATACTTTTGAAATTTAACAAAGGATTGAGCTTTCGCTGATCTTTGATACTTTCACAGTTTAATTACTCGACTTTGTATATGCATATGTCTTTTTTTTAAAATCGGCAGCATTATTTCAATTTAATTGAGCTAAACTCTATTGCTTTTTGGAATTTTACTATCCTTGCAGTTATAAATAGTGGTTCTTAGTGAATACTAATCTGAATTTTTAAAGCGATTATCATTTTAATAACTTAACGATTTGTTGATTTTTAATTGAAACTAGAATTAGTGGCAAGCTGCATACCTACTATAGTTATTCTCATACTTTAAGGTAGGAGCCATCATCATATCTTACTTAAGGAATTTGATTCTTAGAGAGTAAAACATGGGTTGAGTTATATTGAGAGTGCTCATTAGGGTCTTGTAAGGATTAGTTGATACTCTACAGTTTATGATTGTTTTCTCTAAGAATCTAGTCTTTTCTTATGGTTTTGAACTTTAAGGCATTCTCTAGTCTGTTATATTCATAATGCTTCGTCGTAGTCTCTATTAAAGAAGCTTAATCATATTTTATTCCAGATACTTCTAGTGGCTTTGTAGATAAGTTTTTTAAGGTTGGCTTTACCTTAAGTCTCTCTGTACTTTTAGGACTGCTATCGATTGAATAATTCAATCTCTTCTATATATAATTCAAGTATTACTGTTTATTGCTCTTAAGTCTCTCATCATTGATTAAACTTATTGTCTTATTAAAAATGAATCTTCCTAGGTCTTCTCCTCATAGCTTAATTAAGTTAATGTATGATGTTTGAACTTTTTATAGGGGAACCCCTTTTTATTGTCATGTAGATCATGCTTAAGAAAAATTGCTTCATAAATCTTATCGACCACTTACACTTCACTTGGTTTATCAAGAGCTTCTTAACTTTTCTCATAAATTTAACTGATATTCTATGAAATTTATTAATTCAGGATTTCATTTTTTGAGTTTTGATCAATACTCAATTGATTATTAAGCTGTTAGAAGCAAATTCTCATTTTATTTAGGTTCTTCTTCTTCGCTGTCCTACTCTTCGTTTTCTTCGCTTCTCTTGCTTTTCTCTATTAAATCTTCATTCTCGAATGTTTAAACTTAGATTTTACTTAACTCTGATTGAACTTATCCCTACCTGCTCATTAAAATATTACTGGCCTAAATAACATTTTACTCTTGATTGTTTACAATGATCATAGATCCACCTTGTGAACTACCAGTTGTTAGAGATCTCAAGTTGTTGTAAAATTTTGAAATAGAGCATTTTTATTTGAAACAGAGTATGCAGAGAAATTTTCTCTAATTGCTTGCTGAGATTAGATTGTAGGTTAATTTTGGCTAAATTGACTGTTTTAATTGATAAACTGCTACATATTTGGGGTTTACTATGACAATTCTTCCATGTAAGAGTCCACCAATTTCATCTTAAGCTCTTATTGCTTTGAAATTATGTTATCCTCAATTAGGGGCTGCTAACTCAGACTGAAATTATCGTCAGAGTGCTAGTCCGTACGCTAAATTTGCCTCTTTATTTTTGGGAAAGATATATGATCACTTCCCCCTTAGGTATTAGCAAGTTATTGCTTAACGTTTAGGAGATTCTAGCCTTGTTTTGTATTGATGAGATTTATGTTTTGCTATTGAATTTATAACTGCTCAATATTGTTAAAAAGAAAGATGTTTTTTAAATTATGATTATACTTCTAACGTTTTGGCAAAATGTAAAAAGGTTATTGTAAATGTGTTTCCTAAAATTAAAGGGAATCAAATTTTGTAATGCTTTATCTTTTGAAAAAATGTTCATTAAATTTTAGATTTAGCAATAATATTTATTTACTACTGCTCTAATTACTTGTATATTTAATTCTCAAGTTCTTTTAAATAGTTTTAACTTATTTTCCTTGATTGGACTAAATTTAACTATTCTTTCAAATGGACTGACTTGTGATCCCTTCAGGGATTAATTCTACTGCTATTTACATTGGCTTTCCTCATAACTGAATTATTAAGAGATTTTTTCCCAAAAAAACTATTTTTAAAATTATCTTATTAATCTTCAATGGTTCTCTTCTTCTTGAAAGCAGAAATATCTTTATATATAGTATTGACACCGAAGTTATTTTACTAAGGTAAGGGGTTTTGGGGTTACAGTTATTATCAATGATTAAAGATTGACTGGTTTGTGGTATAAATACTCTGACTCATTTTATTAATATAAGAAATAAAAGAATTATAATAATAATGAGATCTAAATAAAATTAGTAAAAAAGTCACTCATAATAATTAATACTGCTTAAAAATGAATTTTTTAGTAAAGTTAAATAAATTTAATTTATCTCTCATTAAATATAAAAGAAGTAAAGTGTAATTTATATTTTAATTTTAGTAATAGCAAAGAATGGAGGATAGTAAATTGAATTAATCTTTAGACTCTTTTGAATAGGATAACAATCAAAGCTAAAATACAGATTTATAGTAGAGAGACTCTTAGCAATCTTAAAACTAGTATTTCGAGAATGGGTTCTTTCTAAATCTCGATTAATAAGATGTGAATATTAATTCAGATTAAAAATTGATGAAGACCTCTAATTCCTCATTAAAGATCTTAAATGAGGAGCAATACGATGATGAACTTTAAAACTCTTATGTAATGGAATCTCCAAATTAAATTTTGGAACAATCCCTGAGTATAAATCAAATGATTCCAATGTAGAAGCCAAACTTTAATAATGACTCGGCATTAATATATCAGTAATACGATGGCGATTAAACTTCCTCTCTAAACTATTCATTTAATGGTAAGTTTAAAAGTTTTTCCATTTAAGTATTGAAATATGATATGGCTATATATAGATCTTAATTTAAAATTGGAGTTAATAAATTTTGGTTTTTAGGAGATCAGCTGTAAATAAACTAAAATGATGTGAATATTTTCACTACTAAAATAAATGATTAGAAATAAGGTTATCATAGGAAAGATCACTCAGCTGTCTCTAAAAACACTTTCCTGAATTTGTAATAATTTTAAGAGCATCATTTCGTCGAGCTAAAGTTTATAATTTTTTCGTTTTTAATTTAATTTCTATAATTCTTGAGATAATTATTGACCATTTTATATTAATAATTTAAAATAATAAGCGATTTCAATATAAATTAGAGGAGGAAGTTATAAATAACGAAAATTTAGAGAGGAAAATCAGTTAATTAGAATTTGATAATATTGTGAAATCCAATGAGTTTCAGAGAAAAAACTAAGACCTTGAGCTAAAGAATACTTAACTAAGGAAATAAGTTAATGACTTTGAGAAACTATAAAAATCTGGACAATCAACTGAAGCAGGAAATAATTTGAAAAATATTTCTGAAAAAAGTTAAAGCAAAAATATAGTTCAAAATGGAAGTGATAGATCAATAGATAAAGATTAGTTTTTTCAAGAAATGGAATAAAAGCTGATTTCATATGAGAATGAAATTATAAAATTAAATTTAAGAAAATTATATAGACAATTCTAAAGGAAAGAGAGACTGAGCTTTTGGGTCAAATAAATACAATGAGATTTGTGAGAATTATTATTGATAAAATAGAAAAGAATAGGAAATCGTAAAATTTAAAATCTAAAAAACAGAAATGATTTTAAGAGTATAAACAAAAATACATATTTTATTAAAAAAAATTGCAAATTATTCAGTGCTTTATTTCTATTATTGTGAATAGATTTACTAACTGTTGTGATTTAATTTTATATTGATATTTTATTTTATAGAATTTCTTAAATTATTCTATTTATGCGAAGCAAATGCATTGATGATTATAAGTAGTGATTATTTACAGAGTTATTATATTTCAATTTACTATGAATCAGAAAACTTTCACCTTAATTAATTTTTAACATCAAGCATTTTCATGATTTTGCTTATAATTAGTGTGAAACAGCCTTGATCGTTATGCTTTATGTTTTATCTCTTAGTACGAATAAATTATCTTCAAAACAAATATAAATAATAGAGTAAAAGTAAAGAATATGGGTTGAATTACTTTATATTACAATTCTGTGAGAAAACCTCTCCATTCCATTTTGAATTATAATAATGAGATTATTTACTGTTTTAATATAATAAACTAATTTAAATTAATTTCAAAAAATTAATATACAATAATAAATTAATATTTAAATAATTTCATTTTATTAAACATCCAATTTTCTTATTATCATTAAGTGAAGAACAAAAAACTCTACTCTTCATTCATTCTAGCAGATTGAAACATAGAACAAATGTTGAATATAACTTAAAAAGATTAATACATTGATTCTTTTAAAAGAAGTAGATACTCACAGAACTTCATGAGTATTTTTTAATAAAAAGATTATATTATTTACTCTTACCTTTACAAGTTTCTCCATAATTTTAATTAATATTAGCAGGAGATATAACTTTCATGTGAAACCAATGTCAACTTAGCAACCAACTAGGAATATTAACTCTATTTTTGCATCTCCCCTTAAAAATTAGTCTACAAATCCAATATGTCTCTCTAGTAATTTTAACTGAAAAGCAATCAAGTTTATAACACATAATTTAAAACTCCATCAATTCAATAAATTAAAAATGATTTCTTCGCATAGTTAAAATCTCTATATTAAAATGGAAGTACATAGTTATAAACTACTTCATACATGGCTTGTAATATGAATAGAGACAGAAATAAGATATAAATTTAGTGAGTATATTTTAATAAATTTAAAAATAAAAATTCTTTTGCTTTTTACATAAATTAATTATTAGAAATGAATTAGCTAGTGATGGTCAGTGATAGTATGAATACTTCAATAATTAAATAAAAGTAAAAAAACATTGAGAGATAAATTCTGTAAAAATTTAGATATTCCACATCTGAATAGTGGGAGGAAGAAATAGTAGCCATCATTTAAGAGTAATTTAATCATTAAATATATTAATGAAAATATATAATAAGCAACAGATATAATATAAAATAGTAAGAAATACTATGAAAGCTTGATAAATCTACTAGTTTAAGTGATTTATTTGTTAAAAAAAATTTTTTAATGAAATTAAATGCTTAATTATCAAAACATAAATCTTAAAAGTATTGCTTATCAAATAATTCACTGAATCTTAAGATTAATCTTTTTCTTCATTACATATTATAATTCTTGATTCTTTTTCTCCATTATATTAATAAACTATAACTATTCTATAATAGCTATTCATTTCAATTATAACTAAATATAAGAAATCAATATTATTTATTAATTATTTTTTTCTCCTTTATTGGCTAATTAATGCTGTGTCTAATAATTTTTCTTTGGCTCTTGCATCCAGAGTCAGTAGTCCCTTATTATTTCTTTCTCTATTTCGCTTTCTCAGCTAAAATCTATGAGTGAGGGGATACGAACGGCTTGAAAGTGCATTCTTAAATTTCGTGCAGTGATTTCTCTGAAAGTGGTTAAACTTAATCAGTTTCAAGAGCTTGTTAATAAAACTTTAATTTATAAAATCTTCTTGAATAGCTTAATTTATAAGTAAATTATGCAAATCAATAAAAAATTTGTTGGTAATTTTTTATAGATTAAGTGGGAGCATTATACAGATATTAAAGGAAATCTTTTTCAGTCAAGATTTACTTCTCTTCTCTGCTATTTTGGTTGTTTTCTCAGTAAGTTGAGGTTTGAAAGATAAATGTGTATTTTTGAATTATCTGACTTCTTTAAATGCATTTAGTAGTTCATCTCTTTCTACAATTTATAGATTCTATAAGAATGAATTTGTAATTAAGTTATACACTTTTCAAATGAAAGATTGGAGAGTAATGGTAAAATCAATTGAAAACATAATAAAATAAAAATATTCAAGATCATTGAGATAAAAAAGACAATCATTTCATCTAAGAATAAAACCTTTATTTCGCAGTTTAAACTCTTTTATGTATGCCATTAATAAACCCTTTCTATTTATTTCCATTTATGTTTTTACAAAATGATGTTACTCTATTAGATTCATATTTTACAAGCGCCTCGTTTTCAAAAGCTACTTAATATAAAAAAGAAATGCTGTTCAGACTTTAAAATTTGATTGTTTTGATATTGTTAGATGATAAAGGTCTTAAACTACCTTTATTCATGAAATACTTGACTGATCTGATTTATTGGAAATCTGATTCTTACATTGAGGATCTTCTTTTCATTATATATGGGTTTATTTATTAGTTTTCAAATAGTCCCTGAAATTCAATCGATAAATAAGCAAAGTTCTAAATTATGAATAGAAAATTATGATTGGTGGTCAATATGTCATATTGTTTCAAAAATAAAATAAATATTACCATAGATTAAGATTGTGTTTCATAATCACTAGATTAAGCATATTATTATTGAAGTTACATTTACCTATTTTCTTAATTATCTATGGAGTTGCTTCTTTTCTATCTTAAACAACTAGACTTTTCTTTCTTAATTCCTCTAATTTTAAGCTGTTTATAATCCTAATTAGCAATTGACAATATTCTCATTCTCTCTACATTTTGTAAATGTAGAGTGCTATGAGTTTGATTTTAAGTGTTAATTCCAATTGCAGTCTTGGGTCTTAGTTATTGATGTCTGATAAATCCAGATGAAGATTAAAGATTGCTCTGAGTATATGGAGAAGCTATTAATTTTTGCAAATTTTAAGACTTTTCTTTATTCCCTCCTCATTATTTTATTACCTCATTCGAAACTACAAATTGTTTTGCTTCAAAAGTACCCAATTTTGTTGTTTTAAACATGGTTGTTAAAGTCAAGAAATTCGTAATCATTTTTTAAATTATGTTCTTGGTGACTTTAAATCATAAGTTGATTTTATTTGGAGTTTTTATAATTAAAACTGCTTTTTGGTTTGATCAAAAACTAAGTTTGAGAATCTGTAGAGACGCTGGAATTATGAAAGTTTTAAGTTTATTTGTGAGTTACATAGCCACCTCCCTTCCCTTTTTTCGTTTGTTATAAGCTTTATATAATAATAATTACAAATAATATTGATGCTTATTTTGGATGGTAATCTTAATTTTATCTAAACTTATCTTGTGAACATTAAATTCTTTGAATGGGATTAGCTTTTTTTAAGAATCTTTCAGTTTTGATATGATCAACATTTATTGAACTTAAAGTGAGTTGCTTATTATAATCTTAGGGTTTAATTTTCAGAAGTCAATTTTATATCTCAGCATGAGAGTCTTCTTTAATTTAGGTTGATCTTCTTTGTGATATGAATAGGAGCATTAAGTGATCTTAATTATACAAAATCAATAATATTTTAAAAATAAAATTTAGCAATTTTTACTTAAAACCTTTTTATTTGCTTGAGTTTTCTTATCTTTATTCATCAATCTAAACCTCATAAAAAATAGTACTACTTGCTCAAGTTATTCTTTTTGAGTACTTATCTGCAAATTCTTATAAATCAATGAATTTATTTTAAATTATTATAGTGGTATATTCTAAAAATATGAGAATGAAATCATTATGCTAAAGGAAAGAGAGAAACTTTTCAAATAATTATTGTTTCTTCTTAATAAATACAATGAGATCTGAGAACTTTGAACTTCGTTTAAAAACAGAAAGATTCAGTTTTCTTGCTACTAAAGAGTAGCAGTATTAATCAAGCACCAGGAAAACCTACAACAATTAAAAAGGCGCCATTATGTCTCAAAGATAGACAAGTGGTCCAAATGTTATTCATTAAAAGATTTAGGATTTTGTCTCAGGGTAGAAATTTAACTAAATCAGTGGCTAAAAACTGCCTTATGACATGGGTTAAATGAGATTGACAGTCAACTATATGAGCTAAAGTTAAACATAAGAATAGTATGCGAATATGCCAGGCTATGGCCCTTAATAAAGGATGAGCTCTATCTCTGGTATAATTCCTAAAAACTTATTTGCTAAAATTAATTAAGAGCAATTTAATGTGGAAGAAGTTAATCAGATATCAGAAGCATAGACTCTTATTTTGCAGGTAAATATTGATTTATTTACTTAAGCAAGACATGGAATTAATTAAGGAAAAGGCAATAAACTAGATTATAGAGAAAGAGAAATAAATCATCGAACTTGTCCAATACCATGAGGTTTAGATTATCTATAATTTTAATCTTTTTCGTTTATGAAAACTCAAGGCTATGGCTTGGCATCTAAAATTCCAATTTCAAAGAGCAAAATTAATCAAATTACTCAAATCAAGATATCAAGCAGTAATAGATAAAGTATGACTTAGAGATTACTCAACTTAAAGCTGAGTTACAATATTCTGAGGATAAATATGATAAATTGCATTAGAAGTACCTTGAGGAGAGAATGCTTTGATATATAATAAGTATAAAGTTATACTTTTAACTTTTAGTCAAAGATAGAAAAAGCTTAAAGATAAAAATAAATCCATATAAACTCCTTATTTCCCTTATAAACTATGATATTTATAAGAGCAATTACATTAAATTGAATGATATTCTAAATAAATTGGAATTTCAAAAGAAATAATTCTTTTTGCACAATTTTTTTTAACTTCTCTACAAATTTTTGAGGCCCTTTGCTTGAATAATCACCCTTTATTTATTTAATGTTTTACCAATAATTATATCATTTTATTTATTATATATTAAACCCCTATCTTCGTAATAATTACAAATGTAGTTTTAGTTGGAAAAAGATAGAATGAATGGGAAGTTTTTGTAATCACAAGATTTCAAGCAAGAAATCATTAAAGAACTAAAGGATTATGAATAGCGATTGAAGTAAATACTAAAAATGATTTTAAATACAAAATTTTATATATAAATTAAAGGGTTAAAGTAAGCGTATTTTAATATAATATTTAACTAAAGTTATAGAAAAAATTACCTAATATTCATAATTACTTCATAAATAAAATGAATTAATCTATAATCAGGGAATATTTGGAAATGCAAAATCCTTAAATTAAATCAATCCTACAAGACTAAAAGACTCCTAAAACCAAGTTTGTATTAAGATCACTTATTATTCAAATAATTTCACTTAAATTCATAATTAGCATGATTATTTCTTTATCGCTTCGATCAAAATCTCATTTTATTTTTTATAGATCTATTAAATCTTAATCTATGGTGTAAAGTGATTAAATCCTCACAAAAATAAAGCTTATACAATAAAATTAAATCCTCACTAAAAACACAATTAAAATTATTAAAAGTAAATTTCAGAATAAAGTCCAAAATTTTAATTAAATAATGGCTTGAACTAACGAGCATTAGTAAATAATTAAGAAAGTGATCCAATTACACCCAAGTCTCTTTCCTATTTCATCATGCCTATTATTACTCAAATTTATCAGAAAATATCAATTTTTATTGCAATAAATGTTAATTTATTTTAATTCAAGTATACAGTTTAAGCATTGCCAAAAATTAATTAATAACCAAACATAAGCTAGTTTTAGATACTTCGATAGCATTCATAATTTAGATATTATATAATAATTAAGAATTTCCTAATTAATTATTATTAATGTCAATTTTATTTCTTTGTGCACCCTCTATAATCTGTTTAGAAACTAGTTTAATTTAAATATCAAGAAAATAAAACGAAAAAAGAATAGTAAGATCTCAAACATTAACTTAATATAAATAATTAATAGCACTCTAATTAGTAGTAGTGCATTCAAACAACATTTGACAACAAATATTTATTAAACTATGATTAAATTTATAATTAAGATCCACATTCACATGAAGTAGTATAATAATAATCTTATATTAGAGAAACTAAATCATAATTAGTAAATTTCTTAGAATAATTTAAAGCAAAGTCATAAGACAGTTACAAATATACTAATAAATTTAACAATAAGTCTATAGTAATGCAAAATTAGTCAAGAATACACTCTTTCAGATCAAAATAAGATAGTAAGTTGGTTAAAAGCTAGTAAAACTTAGATAATTAAAAATAAGAAAAAGTCAATACTCTTTTGTAGCATTATAAAAATTCTTAAAATCAATAGAATTCAATTCATTCCAATTAATTACCTTAAGAAACAAAAATTAACGATTAATTTGGGTTGATTTAAGGGCACACTTAAAATAAATAAAAAAGAGATTAATAAAGGTTAAATTTTCTCTTAGATTTACTAAGATTATCAAGCTAGAAATAGTTAGAAACCTAAGTTGCATATAAAGTATTCAAAAGAATAATAAAATAGTATGTTACCTCATACTAGTAATTAAATTTTATCCCCAAAGCATGAAATTTGCCAGAAATTTAGGATAAATTAAGATAGAGCTTATGTCAAGTTTTAACTGCAAAGATATAAAGAAATAAGCCCTAAAAACGCATAACAAAATGATATACCATAGTAATTTAACAAATAAAGTCAAGTTTAATAGCAATCTGATCATAACAATTACTTAATGCCAAATTAGAACTTATCTTTTTAAAAGCGCTAAAGTTCATTATATTAAGAAGATTGTTAATAGATAAATTCACAATAAAATACAGATATATTCATTTCAACTACAAATTAATTCGTAAATGATAATGAAGTATTAATTAAGTCAGAGGTTCCAAAAATCTTGTCTCTATAGAGAGGGTTCTCATAAGAAGTTTAAGATGTGGAATTGAGATTAAAGGAAAGCAATACAAGTTTTCATAAGAGACCATAGACAAGTGTGGGTGGGAAACAAAATTTCAAATTAGACAATAATTTATCGATTGAATTTATTCTAAAATAATGTAAATTGGCATAGAGGAATAATCATATTCAAATTATTAAATGCAGTTTCCTAAATAAACTTTTATTTTTTTAGGCCATGATCAGTTTGAAGACATAAAATATTATGAAAACGACAATCCTTTGACATTAGCTTTAATCTTCTCCTAAAAATACAATTTGTCCTAGGCTCATATTGACATCTTAGCTTAATAGCTGACTTAACGAATTGAAGAGGAACAGCTTCAAAAACTTAAAGTCAGGGAATAAATCAAATAACAAGTCTTAAGAGAGATAGAGTAAGACACTAAGGAATACACTTTAAGAAGTAAAAGTAGGAAGAGCTTCAGGAATGGACCCTCAAACAATGACGAAAATATGTAATAGTAACAAGTTAATGATAGACTCTATAACATAGCAGTCGTTAAGTAGCAAAAGTAATAGTAGATACTACAAGAGAGAAAAACTTAGAGCAATAAAATCGTATATAAAGTGCTAATAGATCGATGGCAAGAAGTAACACTATGAGATCATTTACATCTCAAGGTTTTAATACTTCGTAAAGTAGAATTCAAAGCTTTTGCAATTAAAAGTCTTTTATCAATAATTAGATTCACTACTCTGGTTCATATGGCGATAGAATGTGAAATTTAAATATATCTCATCGACTTTATTTGAAATTCTCATTAAATTTTCTTGATATAAACTAAGAAACAAGAATTAAAAAGTGTGCATGATGAACAAAACAATAATATAAGAAATGCTGAACTTTATGATTCTCTTAATAATTCGATCAATAAAACAGCAATTTAGATAAAAAATACCCATCAACTATGCTCCATTAGAAATTTAATTAATATTAAAATCATAGATATTCTTATAATCATAGCTAAAATACCTTCATAGCAAATTATAACTCAAACATGTTATATAAAGTTGCTATATTATAGTTATTAAATATCTACAATAAATTTTAAAGAGAAAAAATTATTTAACTCAAAGTTACTATGCGAAAATAGACTTATGAGTCCACCTGAAGAAATACTCTTTGATTATGGTAAGAAATATCAACAAAATTAAGAAATTAAAAAGTAGCAATAAGAGTAATATGTGTTTACCCCGAGGTACCCCTCCCCCCAGTCCCTAAACCAAGGTACCCCCCACCTCGCCCCCCACCTCAAAAAACGAAGTCCCCCTAATATACCCTACTTTATATAAAAAATCATATTCCTAAGGTCTGAATCGACTGACATCATGATATCTCACTCTCATTACAATTTTTACTCGTAAAATGACATAAATTTTTCAAAAATATAAATAATCATTATAATTGATATTATGATGTTATTTTTTATTTTTGGCAACTCTCATTTCGTCCTCGACTATTTAAGAGATATGCTCCCATAGGAAAATATATTTCAATTGAGTTTTCATTTTCTTTGAATTTTTGAAGATTTTATTCACGCTATAAGTTATACATATAAAAAAAATTACAAAATTAATTTTTCAACCTAAATTAACTTCCACTTTGATTAAATATATAAAAATTAAACATTATTAAATATTTTCAAAATATTCATTTACTATCTAGAATAAAGTTTATTATATCTTAATATATGAATAAAATCAAAAGTAATTATTATTGTCTAAATATATTATTATTTCAATATTGTAAAACTTAGCATAATAATTACTTTTGATTTTATTCATATATTTAAGATATAATAAACTTTATTCCTAGATAGTAAATGATATTTTGAAATATTTAATAATGTTAATTTTTTATATTTAATCAAGTGAAGTTAATTTAGGTTTGAAAATTTAATTTTGTAATTTTTTTTATATGTATAACTTATAGCGTGAATAAAATCTTCAAAAATTCAAAGAAAATGAAAACTCAATTGAAATATATTTTCCTATGGGAGCATATCTCTTAAATAGTCGAGGACGAAATGAGAGTTGCCAAAAATAAAAAATAACATCATAATATCAATTATAATGATTATTTATATTTTTGAAAAATTTATGTCATTTTACGAGTAAAAATTGTAATGAGAGTGAGATATCATGATGTCAGTCGATTCAGACCTTAGGAATATGATTTTTTATATAAAGTAGGGTATATTAGGGGGACTTCGTTTTTTAGGTGGGGGTGCTGTGGGGGGGTGGTACCTCGGGGTGAACAAATATTAATTGGATAAATGCACTTTCAAACCAGAACTTGATGAAAAGAGACTCATCAAATATCTATAAAATAGTCACCACATCAGGAATTTATCATAAGTTAACTCAGGTTAAAACTAAGGAAATTAAACATTAGTGAACTTACCCAAGTAAAATTTGTATGAGATACTATATTCTGATGATATGGTGAGGCAGAACAAGTTCTAGGAAATTTAAAATCAGATTTAGTAAGACATTAAATTTTAACAAAATAGAGCAACTTTGAGTAAAGAGAGGTCTCCTTTCACTAAGATTAAAGAAATTACTGAAAGAGTTACGAATTAAGTTCTTGCATTATTTGAAATTATAATCATTAAAATCCTTATAGTTACAATGAAATTAAGCAATTTTTTCATGCTTATATTTATGATCATCCCGCTAGAAATGGATAAAAGATAAATAACAGGAAAACCTAAGATTCGAAAGTCAAATTGATCATGAAAAAGGGTAGTCACTTTTCAAGCCAATAATCACAAAATCAGATCGAAAACTTATAAAGAATGATAGGAACACCTTCATTTTAGCAAATAAAGAGAACAACATAGATTTAATTGAGAGTCTATTTAGAAGGTAAAATGATTTAAGCTAAGAAGGAGCAAATCTTTGAGAAAACTTAGCTTGATGCAACACAGTAAGTATAAATTGATTAAAATTCACGAGTAATGGCTTTGCAGAAATAATTAGAGAAGTTAAGTCAACTGTTTCAAGGTCTTGATTCTGACTAGGATGGATTTATAAGTTCACAGGAAATTGACTTGAGCTTATTGAGTAATAAAGCACTTGATTTAATGACTTAGTTTCTAATCAAGTTGGAAGCAAGTAAGAGGAAACTAGACTTAGAGGGCTTTGTTTCTGAGATTTCTAAGTCAATATAGGTAAGTTTCATTTGAAAAATATAAAATTAAAATATTGATAATGTTAAATTTTTTCAAATATAATCTTAATGATACTTAGAAGCTCAGTTATTAGATGTGTAAAGTGTATTATTTACTTACTTCTCATTTTAAATAGATGTGAATTATTCAAGAGGGGGTCTTCTCAAATTTTAATCTCCCTAAAAACTTAAGTATTTCTCAGGGTTGTTACTATTATAATTTATTTAACTATCTTAATAATTTCTACTAAGTTGTTTTATAATATTACTGTATCTCTCTTATTTCTAATCATTTTTATTTGTTAAATCAATCAATTACTACTATTGTTAAGGTGAAAATATATCTATACTGTGCTTAAGAAAAGGATTTAGTTTTTTATTTTATCGATTGGTATTATAGTAAGTTAAGGGTTACATTTATGCATGGAATGGTGGTGTTAAATTGTTAGTTTAATTTGAGAAATCTGGGTCATTTAAAATGTTTTGGATATCTTTGTTATCCTATAATCTACTTACTACTTAAGAATTAGTTTTATACTCCAACTAGCTTGGATTATGAAAATCTTGTTCCACTTCAACATTTTATATTGAAACTTCCTAGTTTTAATCAATCTTTGACAAATTCTATAATTGCTCTTAATTTTACTTCAATTCAGATAACTCCCTGATTTATTTCCTAAGCTTCAGATATTTTAACTTATTCGAGTATGAACTTTCCCCACCAATATTATTTTTATAATTTTTAATTTGATTTTAATTCCGTCTGAATTAAAATTCTTCCCTTGGTATTATAAAATTGTTATATTTGTTTAAGTTTCAGTGTTTTAAATCTATTAGTGACCAGAAAAAAGCTGACTGAAATTTGATATAGATTCTTTCACTCTTTAATAAATGGTTTTGGGGTCATGAATTAATTATTATTGTTGTTATATAGATTGATTTTATTATTATTATTGATGGTATCTTGCTTACTCAGAAAAAGTGTTTTATCTTAAATTCTACAATTTATTTGATTTAGTTACAGGGGTTTACATTTTCTGGGTTTTATGAGTTTAAATTTATAAAATAAAATCTAGACTATTAGAAACACTTTATATTAAATTGAAAGTTTTCTAATGATATAAGGATACTTAAGATTGATGAATACTAATGTTTTTATGTATAATTTACTCTGTCTCATGTATAGAACGATTTAATTCTCTCTTAATTTGCTACTATATTGTTTTTCTATAAAGAAAACTTAACATTTCATCCAAATCTGTGGGCAAAAATAAAATATCTGCACTAACTACTTTTTATTTGAGATTGAAAGATTTATAAGAAAAATTAAATAAAATTAATTTCAAGAGAATATTCTTTATAAAAAACATAAATTGTTACACAATTTAAGCATTAACATTTTAGTAATCATTATTCTTAACTTATTTCCTAATTTTCTTAATGAGTTCTCTGAACTTGAGATTGGACTTTTGAGATAGCATGGCTTCTTAAAACTCTTTCAAAGTAATTTTTTTCTTCACAAAATTTGCTCCATTTATATTTCTGGGAGATTAATGTTCCATACAGTCCTCAGTTCAATGGAATTGAATTATATCGGGAGTTATTGAAGGGCCAAACTTCTACTCTATCACTTGATGCACGATCTGAAGATAGATACAGTAGATCTTATTAAGAGTGATGCTATGAGAGTCAGCAATGATAAAGCTCAAGTATGCGCAAGAGAAGGGAGAGTTTTTGTTTATAAATAAGTTTTAGATTTAAACGAATGAATAAGTTCACATAATAAATTTTCCCGTAAAGAGATTTGGCTTCTCTTTCTTTTCTTCCTCTTAAGGCTTGCTTGGGCCTATGTTTCTTCTCTTAGTTTCAGCTCCTGCATCTTTGTTCATCTCTTCTGGCTTTTAGAAATCTTTGAAGAGCCTCTTACTCAATTCATGTTTTACTTGAGACTTTCTCTCTCTGTTTAATTTGCTGCGCTCTTTCATCAAGTATATAGCAGTACCAGGTTTTTCTATAAAGTTAGAAGACTAAGCTTACTTGAGATGAAAGGATGCTTTTGAAGTTCCTACAGCCAGGTATCACTTATTTTAATACCTTGCTTCTCTTTTTCTTCAGGAGAGATGCTGTATCGCTTCTTGTGAGCTTCTTAAATAACTTCATTTAAGTACTCAGGTTTCAAAGTTGCAAGAACACCAAAGAAGAAGTTTCTCTCTGGCAACTTATTAGAGAGTTGCAGCTTTGATGGAAGGTAGATATCAACATCTGGATCACTCATAGCACCATCATAGAGGTTTGTTACTGAAATCTCAGGGTAGTTAGGTATCTCAATCATCCTAATTTCATTAGACTTAAAAGCTTTTTTGTCTCCACTCAGTAAAGCTTTTAAGAATGAGATTTTAGTTCCTTCCTGGGTTGGCAAGAACAATTCAACTATGGTTAATTTATAAGTATTAGTTAAAAGTTTACCTTGCTAAACCATATATCTATAGAGGTCCTCTTTACTTCCAAATTTTCCTATTAAATCTTGAGATTAAATTCTCTTCATTGCTTCATTCATAGATTCCATCTTGCTTGCTCTTTCTAGAAATGTTAATGAAATTTATAATTATGGATATCCTTTCTAAGTTTATGAAAATCTTACTAACCCCAAAAATCCCATAAGCATTATTCGATGATTCAATAATGATTGACATAAGAAATTAAGATTTAAACTGTCATTATTTTTAATTTAGATATTAGTATTTTAATTGAAATATTATTCCAAAAAGTCTAAAAAACTCTAACAACTTTAACAAACTATAACAAAATGAAAAAAGTTAAAATCTATTAAGTTATTGTTTAATCAATCAATTTATCCTTTTTCAAGCTTATCTTATGAATTTAAATAAGGTAACATATGAGTATTTTACTGAAATTAACTTTTAAAAATTATCATGGTTTATTTTTTAATAAAATTATTCTACTAAGATTAGAAATTCTTGTGTTTTTATATTAGCAATAGAAATTGTATTTATGATTCATTGTTTAAGCACTTAAATTCAAAAATTTACTATCAATATTTGATATTTTTTATATTTCAATAAATCTAAAATTTTATCTTACTAGCAAACATGTTTTTTGTTTTTCTTATTTTTCTAAGATCATTTATAGTTAAGACTTCGTTTTTATAAATGGTTACTACAAAAATCTTTAAACTATGATACTCTCAAACAAAGGTAATTTTTACAAAAACCATTTTCTTTACATTAAAAAGCTTTAGAAAATTAAATTTATTTTCAACTGTTTTTACCAGTAAATTTAATAATTTAATAAGAGAGTGAATTCTTTCATTAGAAATAATTTTATAGTAAACTTTATAAACTCTGCAATACATTAAGAACAAATTAATTTAATTGCATTAAATTTGAGAATAATGTCTGAAAAACAGTTTTACCTTTTTTACTTTTATTGAGAAATTAAATATATTGTTCAAGCTACGTTGAATATTAATAGCAAAATAATTTAAAATTGATCCCTTTTTAAGTAAGGTACTTTATAGCAATTGTATATAAAGGAGATAGTTAAGAATTGAATGATTCATAATAGAAATATTCATGATGATCCATCTTAACAATAAAATGTCTTAATATTATGCTTATAATACATTCATTATTAAGACTTACTCCATCTTAGTCTTGCATTTGCAAATTATTAATAAGGCACTTTAAGCATTATAAAATGTTAATCCTGACTAAGCTTTACTATTTAGCTCTAAAATTATAATAAAAATACCAAAGTCTAATATAACTCTAGTGAAAAATCATGAATTTAGAGTGTTAAAAAAATTAGAGAATTTTTGTAAACCCTCATCAAGTAATGCAATATTATCTCTTAAACTTGAATATAGTGAATTTCTGTTTAGATCATTGATATAAGAATTATAGCTAAAACAAAAAACCCCAGTTTTTAAATTTACACACAATAAAAGGGCCCAAGGGGCGGCACTAGTGCCAAAAATTCATGTCACTGATGGGTTAATGGGTTTACTAAATAGGGAGGACCTACTGGAGGTCAACCTTGAAAAGATATGCGGAGAAGCATTGAAAAACTTGCTCCAAGTTTAACAGATTGATTTCCATTTTTATCAATCTATCTACATTAAATTGCTCCTAATAATGTTTAATTATTTTAGGAGGACCACCAAATTAAGTTCAAACTTGATTTGGAGGACCTCCTAGAGAAACAAAACTTCATTAGGAGTATTTAGTATTTTAATTAACTAAAATGTATAAAATTCTCATAAAATATGTCAACTTATAGTCTTTTATGGTTAGTTCATTTTTTTACCTCTCAGCAAAGATACTATCAGAGTGTCTTATACTTTACTAAAATAGTTTATCTCGTTAAATTTTATCATTATTATAATAAAATATATCAGCAAACTAAAATGAGCGCTAAACTTTTGAGAAGAACGGCATTACTTGGGTAAAATCAAGAAAAATTATCATTCAAGCAACCAAGAAAAGTAGAGACCAGAGACGCTTGTACTCAGTGGGAGCCTTCTTATGACAACTTTGGCCAGTCTAGCTTTGAGATTTAAATATAAATAAAGTAGGAGGTTATCAAAGAATCTGTACATATTGAGGAGGAGGTTAAAAAACCCGCCATACAGCATTAATAAATACCAGCCAAAGTTGACTATTAATGCAAAGAATGCAATAACGTTT
Source organism: Oxytricha trifallax (assembly GCA_000711775.1). Lineage (NCBI taxonomy): Eukaryota > Ciliophora > Spirotrichea > Sporadotrichida > Oxytrichidae > Oxytricha > Oxytricha trifallax. The sequence continues at coordinate 2,142 of ARYC01005487.1, read as the reverse complement.
TGCCTTACAAGTCAACTTATAAGAGACACTTGAGAGATATACACAACGATATGCCAAGGTTATATCTCAAGCATTAAAAGAAAGATGGGAAGTATGTCTGTGAGTTATGTGAGAAGCCATATTCTCATACTAGAGACCTCAAAGTGCACTTAAAGAAAAAGCACAATTAAAGTTTTGTCTTTATTCATGAACTTACAGGGAATAGATTCCTCTAAAAGAGAAGATCAAGAAACCCAGTGGAGTCTCTTAGAGTTGAAGTCTAGAAGTAAGTTAAAATGAAGAAAGCAGTCAAGAACTTTCCAGTCTCTGAGATCAATAAAATCATGGTTAAAATAGAGGCAATGAAGATTCCCGTATTAAAAATCATTGACTTAGATTCTTGCCTAGAAAGCTATCTCACTCTTGAAGATAGAATAGAGAAGAGAGTCATTACAGATGACTAATATGCTTACAAGATATATCCATTCAATCACTTCCTTGCTGATGACAAGTTCCAAATTGAATTTGCTATTGAATAAAATACGTAAAAATAGGAAATTGTAGAAATAAAATAATAAATAATTATAACCAATTCTCTAAAAGCATTAAGTTGTTGCCTTGCATTTTCCAAAAAGTTTTTATCTTAATAGTCTTCAGCACCATAATATAAACCCCAATTTTTTCATCAACAATCCAACACTTGATTTCGATGTTTGACAAGAATTCGATGATTTACATGGTCGTTTGACACCGTCAATTGGCGTCGATCTGGCATGGTCATTTCATGTCGATTCGTCGTCGATAGGCTTGAGTTGAGGCTATCCAGCAATCCATTCTCATCTTCTAGATCTTAAAATCAATTGCTCCATCCTTGATCGGTCGGTGCCATCATTGGTAGCTCATGCTGTTGGTCCATCGTTGGTGTGTTGGTGGACTTGACCTCAGCAATGCGCGGAGGTGAGAGAGGTTTTGATAGTTTGACGATTGATTAGTTTAAACTTAAACTTAAAAGCGTGATATATAATAGGGAAGTTTTAATCAATTAATTTAGCAGTTCAACCCCTATTGATGCTTGTCTTGACTGGCGTCATATCACCTGCGACTCCACTCATCGTCATTGATCACTGTCTCATACGAACCCATGTCTGATAGTGGTGCACCACTGCTTGACGCTGAAGGCCCACAGCTTGTTCACATCACTCTTATTCATGGCCTTCAGGATCTGGGAGAGCCTCTTAACCAAGTGAATCCTATAGGAAGTTATGATTACCATACTTACTTGCTGTCAGCCTGCTCCTGCCTGAGGTGCCTCTTGATGTATGAGAACAGCTGCTCGATGGGGTTGAGCCAGGGTGAGTATTCTGCATTGAATATCACTGTCACCTTCAACTTCCTGGCAGTCTCCAACACCTCTGAGTACTTGTGAATGACTGCGTTGTTCATGAGCAGCACGATCTTCTTCAGGCCAAGGTCCTTGTCAGTGCGCAGCTGGTGCAGGGTGTGGTAGAGGAAGTTCTCGAACAGCACGGCATCGAATGCTCCCTCGATGACTTGGCTGGAGATCAGCTGGTCCTTAGTGATTGCTGCCACGAAGCTCATCGAAACTGCTGCCTCTTGGTGGATTCCTTGGTTATTGAGAGATTCCTCGCCATGGTGCCATAAGTGCCCAGCCTCTGGCTGACTTGCTGTCTGACTGTTGCGATGGGAGTATACTGTTGCGATGGTTGAGCATCGAGGTTGCCAGAGTCTGTTATTGGTGCTTGGTCATTCATCTTGTTGGGTAGACATAACTTTGTATCAACTAAATTGGTATAAAACCAAATATCTATAGCTTACTTTCATACTCTTCACTGTGACTTTACTGCTGCTCACTGCCTTGCTTGACAGCTGTAAGCGTCTGGGTGTAATGCCTGTCCAGTTGTCATGGCTTGTTGCATTGATCACCTCACTTCCCTTACGTTGGGTTGACTACAGCCGGAGGCTGGCCAGGTTCTGAACCAATGGAGTAAGAGAGGAAGCCGATTTTAGAGGGGTCTATGGTTGGCTTGAAGGCTTCTTGGAGGAGCTCTATATTCTGATCGCGTCGAAGCGCTTCTATAAGGATGAGTATTGAGCACTGCCCTCTGGGGCTTCCAGGATAGGTGACAGTTGAGTATACTTATA
>ARYC01005486.1:0-28984 GCA_000711775.1 Oxytricha trifallax | reverse complement strand
TATTTTAGTTATTTCATTTCTATTCAATTTTTTTATATTTATAATTCTCAAATTCTTCAATAAATAATTCTTATGATTATTATCATAAATATCTCCATTTTTATAATAATAAAGTTTATTGATTGTTAGATCTTATTGCTCATCACTGGAATAAATTCAATTTCTATTTAGATAATTAATTGTTAACTTTTATGGTGCTACTTGACTAAGTTTGATAATAATTTATGTTGCTTTCATTTGAGATTTATTTAAAATGATGATATTAAGGAGTATAGCTAATGCTTGCAACTCACCTATTTTTTGAAGCAATTTCTAACTATAAGTTTATATTGAAATAATGCAAAAAAAGAAGTTACAATTTAAATTTATTATTATGATATATCCTTTTTTTAATATAATTTTTACGGATGATTAGTCCTTATTCATCTTAGCTTAATAATAATAAATTTAATTGAAACCCCAAATATTTTATTTATTTAAAAAAAATAAATACTGAACTTTTTTTTCGTTAATTTGTTTTAAATAAGTTAAGGGTGAAACGAATAATACGCAATTGTAATAATACAGAATTGCTATCATAAAATGGGTTCATATTTTAAGTTTATAATGTTTTGATAAAAGAACATCCATTCAACATCTTCAAAAAAATAATTAAATAATAGATTAAGATAAATTTTAAGGAAACTTTAAACAACATACATTAAACCTTGAACTAAGGTAAAATAAATTTTATTACTTGCAATAACTTTTTCACAAACTCTAAAATTTTTTGTTGCTTATATATTTCTAAATCATACACCACTATAATTTAATTGTATTTTCAATTTATTATAACTAATAATTATTTTGTTTATTAGTGAAGATACATAAGCATTACATTCATGAAAATTAAAATTTAATTAGAATAGCTTGAATAACTCCTTAACATAAAAAAAGGTAATAATTCTTATATTATTAAATATATAATTAGCATAAGCAGAATCATTGCACAGCATTTCTTTAATCTCTAGTATAAGTAATAACAATCCTAAAAAACTCATATCCATCTCATTTTTAGGAGGCACCTCTCCAATTATAAAATATAAAAATACAAATTTGATTAAGTACAATAAGTAAAAGACACGACGCAAGAGATAAATAAAGATATTAGAGGCGAAAATTGTTTAGTGACACTTAACATTGAAATAAAACAAATGGAATACAAGATTGCCAGTATTAAAAATATATTTAATCTAATAAATCAAGACAACTTGCAAATCTTAGTCAGTAGATACTACCTTGATCTTCTGCTCTCATCTTGGTCATATTAGGTTGAGCTACCTACCACACTGGCCTTGATGTCGTTCTTGAACACAATCTCCTACCAATACCTCTGTATGAGGTGGTCGGTCTCCACCTTTTCCCAGACTTTGGAGAAGTGATCAATAATGACGCGGGGGCCCATGGGTTTGCGATGTAGACTGCCTACAGCCCCGAGTACACCTTGTCCTGGCTCACCATCTCAAGCTTCTACATTTCGGAGTTGACAAGGTCCACCTGGGCCTGGCTGGGTTGGGCATTGAAGTCGTTGATATTGGTCGCGACGAGGTGCTCCCTCACTTTTTGGGAAATGCGCTTCATCTAGTATGATGCTGCCAGGGACCTGGTCCAATGTCAAGCGAACAGGAGATCTTCATGATCCTCAGGATGAACTTCAAATCTCTAGATTGTACTTTCATAGGAGGGCATATCCTTTTCCCATCTCAAGATTTCATAATGCCTGCAGACAAATTCAAACCAGCAATAGGTACCCTTCATGATACCCTTTTCCGTTGCTTTTTATCCATTTCTAATCTCAAAGTTTTATATTTAAAATAAATTATAATTTTAATAGGGCGTATTTGATTTAAAATATTGGGAATTGGACTTTAATTGGCCTATTTTAAATTTTATTATTAAAAGTTTGCCTAACTTACCAAATCAGTGTTGCAAACGAATTCTAGGGTAAAAACGCAAATGAGGACAAGCAAAGATAGTCATTCGAAAGCCCTTGAAAAGACGCATCGTCCTCTAATCTACGACACAGAAAATTGTTTCCCAGGCTGAGATAAACTTCAAATACGAATGGTGGGGTTTTGGCACTTTTAATAGAGTAAGGGTGATTCGTGATTTCGCAGATTTGGTGGCCAAAACCAGAATCAATTACAGTATCAGACATCCTGCAGGCTCAGATGCTGCAGGGCATCCACCAAAAAGCATGCGAACGCGCCGGTGAGCCACCGCATGTCCGAGTGTGAGAGCTGAAAAGCCAGGGCATCGCATAGCGCCGCAGTTGCTTCCTATAGCCTATTAAGGGAGGTAAACTTACTTCGTAGAGACAGGCAGGAGCTTGAGGTTGAGGTCGCGGCGCATAATGAACCTGAATGCCTTTTACACTGGAGCCATGTCGTACTGGTAGGGGCCCAAGAAGAGTATGGGGACGTTAAGCTTCTGCAAGACGCTATTGGTGTAGCTGCTGTGGTGGTAGGACGCATTGTCCATTAACAAGAGGGAGTGATTGTGAGGGAGGTGGTAGAAAACTGGGTACCAATTCCAAGATAAAGATGGCCCTTCTCGTTCATGTTTATTCAGTGGTTTCGATTTCGTCTACATGAGGAAAAATTTCTCCTGGCGTATTCCTTTGGAACTAAACGCTTTATCTTTTTACTTGGGGGTGTTGGATGGCTTGAGATATTCAAATAAATAATGGTTTTTGCAGCTCCTTATCCTTTTTTATCACATTTTCGATATCGTAGAGTCTGAAACCGGATAGTCTTACTTTGAGACCAGTGGGGTTGCTCTTATGACAAAGAGTATAGAGATAATTGTTATCTGAGAAGTACAGACAAACACAGTTTTACTCCTCGTAGGTTCTAGTATCGTTTGTCTTAAGAGCAATTTTTTAGAAGTTTAAATTAACAACAATGAACATGTATCTTACATCCTTGAAACTGATACCAGAATGAATTTACTGTTCAAGATCTGGAATATTTTCCATTTACCAAATGAAATTAAAAGTTGGCTCTTCTGGTCCCATCACCAACTCATACAGAGAGACATTGTCGTTTTATTGGATAAGAATTTCGGATTTTTCACTGGGAGCAAACATAAAAACGAAATTGGTGTCGCTTGAAAAGAATCGGTATTTCTCATCAGTGAACTAATAGAGTTGTCTCTAATTAATAATATCGAGGATTTAGTTGTATCCATAATATTTCTCCACATTTTCCTCTCTGAAGATAATGAATGACCACTGATTATCGTTTCTGTCTTAATCGAAAGTAAGAAGTTTACCTTTGCATTGAAGTTCAAGTTCGGTGTCTAAGCTATACTCCTCGGAGTCTGGGTCTTCGTTGCCTCTCTTGTTGATGAACTTGATTCTGCTGATTGTCAGTGGTTGTAGTTTTTTTGCATTTAGCACTGTATAGTGCCATCACCTCTAGCCTTGGCCGCGTCTCCATCTCTTTGATCTTTTGTAGCATCTCAGATAGTAGCCTCCATCGTCTCCTCTGTTTCAATCATTCTCAATTTAGTACAATCTTCAACAAATGTAAGCTTGCGGACTGACAAGTATAGCTCAAACATCGAGTGCACCATCTCCTTATATTCAGTAATAACACTGTCGCCAAAGATGGTTGAAGCGATGTCCACAATCTCATTCTAAGATCTTTAACCAAAGGTCATATTATCTAAAAAGCATCAAAATCGTATCTCAAAGATGTCTGGCTCTGGAGTATGCGATGGTGCGAAGAGGGCCTAAAGGTTTGGCGGCAGCAACTGTAAATAGAGCTCTGTTAAACTTGGTATTTCGAACACGATTAACACTCGATTTTAGCCGAATACTGAGGATCAGGCAAGTAATTATCGGTATTTGTCGGCCCTGTTTCTGGGCTGAGCAATTCAGCGTTGCTCGATTGAAGGCAAAATTATTATAAATTTAGGAGATTAGTATAAATAAAATTTAATCGAAATCAGCTTAATAATTTGGTAGCTTTATGTTTTATTAAGACACCCCTATATAAATATATATATATTGTACTATGTTAATTAATTAGAAAGCTACCAAAATGTTTATAATAATTAAAATATAGTATTTATTTATTTTTCAAATTCAAAATTAATTCAAATTTTACTCTTGGGGTTTTATAATAAAAAAATAATAATAATAATATAAATTTGAATGATCAAGAAGAAAGATTTAAATTTAATAAAAAATAAGAATTAATGGAGGGCAAGAAGCAATTTTTAAAAAATGTTTCATATTAAAACTTAATTCGCTGAGAGATCTCGCTCACAGAAATAAAGTAGTGGCAATCCTCAGAATAAATCTACTGATTTTTGTATGCAATTTCATCATATGGTTTCCTAAATAATGATTTAATTGACATTAATTAATAATAAAATACAAACTATCTATTTCTAAAAGATAATCTTATTATAAATATTAATATAAATAATTTAATTGAAAGAGAAAACTTATATAATTCAATTATTTCACTTAATTAATAATAAATTAATTATAGCATTATTGAATATATTTCTGTAAAAGGTTATATTACTAAACAAATTAATAAGTTACTCTTATATTTTACTTAAATAGCAATATAAGCCAAAATGGGAGTAAATATAAATTATTAATGGATATAATAACAATAATAAATTTGAAAATTACTAATAAAATCCCTCATCACAGTAACTCCCTTTCTAAGCTAATAACCTAAATTTAGCTTAAAATCAGACATGCTCTTTCATCAACGATCAGTTTTATTTTTAATATATGTAATTACTTGAAAAATAATATAATTATTTTTTATTTTTAATTTAAAATATGATATAAAATCAATATCAGTACAACTAATCTAAATACAACAAAAGCAAACTTATAATGAATGGAAATGCAATTTATTTATTAACATCGATTGCCGTCGCATCCCAACAAATTCCATTCCAAGACTAATAATAATGACATTTATTATTAAAGTCAATTATAATATTATTTAAGCAATGCGATCTACTTGAAAAATTAAGTTAATTGGTATAGTGGTATTTATTAGTTACAAAATGACTCAATTTTCAAATTAATATTAAAACTTACATTAAAATCAAATTTTTTTCGGAAATTTTTACTGGAATTATGTTATTTGCATTATTCTTAATTAATCTCCTAAAACCCAATATTTATTTTTGGGTTAAATAAAAATAAATTGGTTTATGTCTAATGGAGTCAATTAACAATAATTGAACTGATATCAGGAATTAAATTATATTAATGCTGACATGATAGATATTATGAAACAATTTTTTAGAGGAATTCATCACGAATTTTCCTATCAAATTAATTTTCTTCTCGTTTAACTTTTTAATCCTCATGTTCTCCTAAAATAATATATAAAATATTAAATAAATTCCTTTTATATTGCTGGATTTTAATAGTTAAATGCTACTTACTATATAATCAATAAATACTTATTTAATATATTCAAGATTTAATAAGTAATAATTCCTATTAATTCTAATTCTTTAATTACTATTTTTAAGAATATAACATATTTCAATTAATTTTATTTTTATTAAATAATTAATAAGAAAATTATTTTAAAAAAACCCAGAACCTCCAATTTAATTATAGAATTAATATTAAATACAGTAATTCTCACTACAACCCTTGGAGTATTAGTTTTAGCACTCCTTTATTTACTTCAAAAATAATAATACTATTAAACATATTGTAATCAAATATTAAAATCATAATTATATCTTTTTTTTCATTTTTAGCATGTTTGAATAATTATTATAAGGAAATAGTTTATATATTTGTTTCTATAAAAAATCTTTAGATATAAACGCAAAATTTATTATTAAATTTTATTAATTAATTATATATTAATTTATAATACAATGCTGGAAAAATGCACTAAATATATCAATTAGCTCTGAATACTTCTCAGTCCTCAACCATTATGAGAAAGCCAATTCAATGAAAATAGAATCAACGTCAGAGTATCATATTGCTAACAGTGGAGTTAATAAGTAATACCAATCAGGATAATTAAAATAATAATCAAGATAAAATCTAAACATCAACAAACATCCCTCCAGCAAATAAAAATTAAATATTATTAGATTAAAAACAAATAATCAAATTCAATAAAAAGAAAAAACGCGGGGTCAAGATGGAGGAGCGAAAATAGAATGGGAACAAAAGAAGAAAGCTACCAGTTTACCTGCTAAAGGAAGAGACAAAGGAGACATCCAAGACAAATAGCCATAGCACGTTTAAATACTATTTTGAATGTTCAAAAAAAATGTCAGAAGTTTAGCAAGAAGAGACCCTCAAGGATTTGGTCAAACATTAAGACTTTGAAAAAATTCAGCGTCCAGTAGGATAATGGTTGTCAGCTTCATTTTACCAACCTCAAAGAGAAGCTGAAGGATGGGTTAGAAGTACAGGGTGATTCGTAGAAAGTCAAAGAACAAAGAGAAGAGAAAAAACTATAAACAACATGAGACAATTTACAGCGCAATAATTTGAGCTAAAAATTTGCCTTTAAAACCTCAGAGGACTGAATTCAATATTAAAATAAGACAAACTCCTGAGGGAAATAGAAGGAAAACGCCAGGACTTTATCGGGCTCGTGGAAACGAGACTACAGAGAATAATAGGGTTAAATAGCAAAAACATAGCACAGACTCAACTAGCAAGAAATGGGCGAGTTCCAGTGCTTAACAATGGTATCTTCCGAATATAGACAATAAAAACATTGAGGTAGTACATAGCTTGGATAATAATGAACGTAGGAGGGTCCCTCTACACATATTCACGGTATATATTCCACCGTATTGGAACTAGGAATTGAAACAAACATAAAATAAACTCATTTACATGATAAAATCATTGAAAAATAAAATGTAATGAGAAGAGAATAATAGTGATGGGTAACTTTAATTTCCACATAAAAGATTTAATTAAGAGACTCAACAAAGAAAGACTCAAGGAATCTACTCCTCAACGAGTAGAAACTCATGCAAGAGGAAACTAATTAGACCAAATATTTTCTAACGTTGAGACGAAAAGTTGGGAAACAAATCAACTAAGACTAACTGACCATAAATTAATGCAAGTGAAACTTAAGATAAAGATTCAAGAAAGCGATTTTGAAATTATCAGATAAAGAACTGAGAATATCTGATACAAGAAAGTAATGTTGGAAGTCATTTATAGAGGAAGGGAGAGAATTAACGCAGATAGAGCTTGACTAACCAATTCAGGCATGCTTTGAAGAAAAATTAGAAAAACACTTTAAAGGCAAAATTGCTACTAGTAACCACCGTAATGGGCTATCAAAGACAAAGTTATCAGCATTCAAAATGCATTTCAAGACACAAAGTTATAATGGAAAGAAGCAATTAGAGACCTGGAACATTACCTCGATAGAAACGACCTAAAAGGTTTCTTTTTTCAAGTAAAAAGGTTGACTAAGAGTTAAAAGCAATCATAACCAATAAGAGGAATTACAATAAATGAAGAGAGAGTAGAAGTGGAAGAATCCTAAACAGACACATATTATAATTTTTTAACCAGTTGTTTAAAGATAGAAGGAATTGAAATTTACAATTTGGGCAAAAATCAGATATAATTATGACTAATGAACAAGATTCGGGAAAGTATTGTAATGAACTAGATGTTGAAAAGAGTATCAAAGAATGCAATTTCAACAAAGCTACAGGTCCAGACGGATTTGATGGAAAAACCTGCTAAAATTAGAAAGAATTCTGCAATCAGTATGCCAGAAAATCGCTGAATGGCTAAACACAGCAACAATTCCACAGTATATCAAAGAAGACAGGCTAATCCTATAATTAAAAGCTAAGGAGATCTTTATTCGGAGAAGCCAAATACTAGACCAATAGTAATCAACTCGCATTTTAGTAAAATCGTTGAAAAATTTATTATAAACAAGATCTAAGAAAACAAGAGTGAATTGTTGATAACTGGAAATTATCATAATGGATTTAAAGAAAACAAGAGCACCCACATTAACTTAATGAAACTTCTGAGTCACGTAAAAACGCCAAGAAGGAAGAGTAACAAAAGAGAAGCATACTTACCAGTGGATTTACAGAAAGCATATGACTCGGTCTGGAAAGGCAAGATTATAGAAATTCTTAGAAAAAGAGCAATCCATGAGAATGATACCACACCAGTAAAGTTAATTGAATCTCTATATTATTGTAGGAATACATTCGAAATTGGGAAATTAAGATAAATCAAATTAAATTAAAATAAAAATCGTGGCAGTTAAAGTTAACCAATTTAAACGATATTGGGATCATTCGATAGAAAATTCAAAATTAGCTAGACTTTATTATAGGCTTTACTATTTTATCGTATCCCTGGAGCGAGATAACTATACTTAAACTAACACCTCTAAATTCATTGAATTATACCCTCATATTAAAGTCGAGTTATCTTGCTCCAGAGAAGCAATAAAATTGTTTCGCAAATAATAAAATCCAGCTAATTTTAAATTATCTATCGAATGAGTCCAAGATCGTTCAAATTTGCCAACTTTAACTGCCACGATTTTTATTTATTATATATTTAATTAATTAATTATAATTTCCAAATTTCGAATGTATTCAATAACATCAGCGATCCTGAACAATTCAAGAGAGTGTTAGAATCCTCTAGAGGATTGGAAATATCTCACAACTTAAAGTTGAACATGAAAAAGACAGTGTTTCTAAGTAACGCGAAGAAGTTTGAAAAATTTATGAAAATTGAGGGAATCTGTAAGGTTCAAGAAGCAAAATATCTAGGAATGAACAACTGTTTAAACACTCAATAATTGTAGAAAAACACATGGAACGAAATAAAACAAAAAATTGAGTTCTATCAAAAGCTGATCAAGTCAAGCAATCCGAGTGTAGGAGATACAATAATGGTAGCGCAAATAAGATCATTACTAATCTACAAGTACACCCCATTGGTAGTAGCTTAATATGTGAAGATTAGTGAAATAGAGAAGATGGTACTCCAACTTAAAAGGATAAGCATTTAAGACATCCAGGGATATTCCAAACAAAATTTTAAGGAATGTCACTCAACTAAAAGACTCCAACAGGAATGAAATAATCCTCGAGCTAGTTCAGAAGAACATAAGAAAGATAAAAGTTAATTTTATAAATTTCGCAAAAGTTTAAAAAGCCTCAGAGATTCTCAAATAAAAATGTGAAGTAGTATGCAAAGAAGAGAGAAATTATTTATGACTGAAAATGTAATGGTCACAATGATGGTCATTAGTTAGGGCAGAACTATTGCACCATACGACATGAGCCACTACTGTAACGTACAAAAATGTTTGTAGAAAATAATCATATAAGAAGCTATAGCCTAATAAATGCGGCTGGTGATCCTACAAGTTTTTCAAAATAAATAAGGGAAAACAGAATCATTGACATAGCATGTAGGCTGCACCTAAAAGAGATTATCACGAACATGGTTTGGTTGGACAATAGAATAAGATAATTAGAGGAAATGAGTACTATTAACCAGTAAAAAAGCATTTTAGAGTGGTGTATGTCAAGAATAAAGAAGTAGAGTTTGATGAAAGTAAAATTTATTAATTTCAATGAAATGAATATCTACAATAGAGTAGAATCTTGAGTGAATAAGAAAGTAAGATGTGAGAATTACAAATAATTAAATTAAAATAAAAAGAGAAAACTAAACAATAAGAACAAGATGGAGGAATATAAATTCAAGTAGAAGATATTATAGAGATTGGAATGGAAATCCACATAGAAGAAAATTTACAAGCCAATGTACCAAGAGAGAGGAGAAGAACCATTTCTGGAAGAAGGTGCAGGAGATGAGATAAAGTCACAGAGATAGAAGCAAGGACCAAGAGGCCCTGAGTATCAGAAATGAAAATCAATTCAAAATTCCGCTATACAAATAAATGGGATTAAAAAGCAAGCTCAAGATCGTAAAATCCAACCCAAGCAAGAAAATAAACAAGTCCCAAAGTTAAAGAGTAACATTCGACAGACATGAAGATGGGTCTGAATACGTGCAAAGAAATCAGATGATGAACAAAAACATCATTGACCTAACAGAAGTCACATGCCAAAAATTCGACAAAGTCATCCTAACCAAAAAAGGATGGACTCCACAAATCACGAGAATTATCACTATCATGTGCTGCCCAAGCACAAGAGTCAGAGTAGAGAAGGCCCTTGTAAAGAAAAACGAGGAAATGAAGCCCCGAGAGAGGAACAAGAGAGTGCAATATATGGTCAGAAAAGCAGCCAAGATATTCAAAGGAGAGCAACGAAGAGTGTTAACACTTTGATTTGATCCCAGGATACCATATCTAAGAGGAAACCATGGAGATGTGCCTGAAGCAAGTAGAAAAAGTTCAATTCACCCATGGCAAACAGAGATTTCTAATCTTACCACAAATGGTCAATGATGACAATGGATTGAGAGGAGCAGAAAATGGATGGGTTCTACTAACTAGAAATTAGGCAACCCAAAGTTCTGGAGAGACCAAGAGGAAATCGAAAGTATTATTATTCCCACGAGTTGTTAGAGTAAAATGAAGAATTGCCAAAACTGGGTAATTATGAAAATTGAGAAGAACTCAAAGCAGCTGGAGGTATTTGATGTGAGAAGAAATGTGGGAAGCCTTGCAACAATCCAAAAGTTTGTGAAACAACTAAACGAAATGAGTACAGAAAAGGTAGGCCCAAAATTCAGAGCTGAGGAGGTGACTAGCAAAGTAGAGAAAAACTAAGTTCGAGACCCAGAAGACTATGGAGTGTTGTCTATGCTTATAGCAAATCACTTGGCGTTAGGTTTGGAGGGTGATTCAATATTCTAGATATTCGCAAAAGATTAGATTAACATGCAGAGATATTACCTCATGTTTTTTTAGCCTATAAGTCGGCTACAAAAAATTGAGCTTGGTAAATTTGGCTTAGCAATTATGGAAGAGGAGGTGGAGACAAACATGGAAAATAGAAGCTCCTTGATATGAAAACAGGTGGAAAAGGAGATGGGGCAGAAGCAAACATTTCTACAAACTATGAGGATAGATGGGAAGAGATGGTCGTGGTGAGCTAGTAGCAGTCATAGCTGGAGCAGAGTACGAGAGGTATGAGAAAGACCTCAATGAAAGCAACAGCATGAACTTAAACGAGTTGGAAAGCTGCATTTTCATTGATCAACCAGAAATAGCACCAAGGTTAGATACCCAGATTAAACCTCTAAAGGAGATCGGATCAAACATGAACGACCTAGATGGAAAAGTGTAGTAAAAGCAAAATATTGAAGATGAAGAGAGAAGATTGAACAAGCAGCAGACAGAGGATGCGGAGGCTAACGATAAGGAATAAAATGCGGAGAACAGCGAAATGAAGCATTACTCTTCGAAATCATTTATATTTCAGAAACTGCTATTAAGTTTTACTGAATTTGCTTTATTATTATTAATTTACCTAAAGTTATTTACTTCTACTGCTACTATTATTAGATTAAATAATAATATATATATATATATATATATATAAATAATATACTAAAGAAAATAATTATTTCTTAAGATAATAATATTGCTTTAATTTGAGGCAAACTAATTTTCCTTGACTATATTATTGTAATTATAAATATTATCTTATCAAAAGACAACAAGATTAGGACAACTCTAATTTAATAAGCAAATTAATGATGACTCACTCCAGTGAAGGACTAATAGTCTAATATAAAAATCTATTTTATTCTGTTAATAGATTATAGATTTTAGAAGCATTAAATTCATATGAATATATCAATCAAATATAAATGCAATTTTAATAAAGATATGTTATAAATTTGTGTTGTCAAATATATCTGTTTAAAATTGGAAAATAGAATTTTTGGTAATTATTAAATTGCTTAATTATTATTTTTTATATGAAAAATTTGAGATTATAAATATGTGGATAGACTTAATTTTGTGAATTAAGATATCGCTTCTTACTTTATGTATATAATTTCAAGCTCTAAACCCGCCTAAATTATCAAGCCACTTTAGATCATTATTTTTTATTATAATGTCATTTAATTCAATATTTATATTAATGTTTATCTTAATTAGCGAAACATGTTATAAAATACTATTTTAGAGAATAGATCGGACAATTAAATTTTAAAAAAAGTTAACAATAGTCAATAAACAATTAAGATTAAAAAATAAGCAGATAACTAAACAGAAATATCAATAACTAGAATCAATCAGCTGATCAATCATAAACCTGCATATATTAATTTATTTTATATATAGTATTAATAATGGATTCAGATGGTTGTAATGACAAGTAAAAACATTGAACAATCTGACAGTTAATCGTAAACCCCGTATTTATACTATTATTTATAATTAATTAACATGTTTATATTAAATGTGAATCATAAAATTTCTTAATAGAAAGAATAACGTTTTGAGGAAAAAAAATATTTTTATTTTACATATATTACTTTATTATTAAACTTGAAGAAGGCGAGCCACTACTATCACAAGCGAAGCGAAACAGCAACAGAATTAATCCAACAAAACACCCTCCACAATACAAGTGGATTTGCAGATCCTAGCATGCAGCAGTACTATCAGACTATTATCGGGAAGAAGCCATAAGAGGCACAAGCAGTGGGAGCAGCAACATATAAAACAACTAGCCACATAATTCTACTCAAAATGTACTCTTTAGTGATAGTGGGTATTCTAAAATTGCTTATAAAAATAATGAAATCATATTAAGCAAGCTTAAGAAAAATTAAGCTAAATATACTATAAATAAGTAAAAAGATTATAATCTTAGGGATATGAAAAATAGAATGGTGAAATTTAAAAATTTTAAATGTAATTTAAATTAAAAAAATGGAATTAAACCTCTTGTGTGAATAGTTTGTTAGAGAATCCAAATTAAAGTCAATTTAGCTCAATTAATCATGAACAATCAACATAGTATAATTGCATTAGACCAATTAATCATTTGATTTTTGTCAATTATTTATTTTCAACGGAATTTCATTGTGCACATCTTTTAATACTGTTTGATAATTGCTTTGATGTAAAATATATCTATTGTCTGAATTTTTAGAATTTTCTACATTCCTCTTCAGCATAGCTTGATTTGATTTTCATTAAGTTTATCTTTTATTTATTACTTAAAGTAAATTCATTGTGTAGTTTAGTTAACAGATATTATAATTTATATAATAACTCTAACAAAATTAAACATTTTATGTTATTAAAATAGTACTAAATTATAATAAGTAATATAAATCATTATAAAGTAATATTAAACTAAACTCTAACAAACTCTAACATTATCTAAAATTTTGTTTAAAAAAATTCATCTTATATTAAACTTATGTTGATGTACTGTATAAAATTTACCATTGAGCTCATAAAACTTTATTTTATCAATTTCTTGATAAATTATAGGGAAACCAAACCTTTCTTAATTGCTTTCTAATAAGTCTATATTTTTATTTGTTTATTGATCTAGTAAAATACTGAAATTTATTTTTTAAATTTTTAAATGGGATTTTATCATCAGTGGATTGGTGATTTTTCCCGCTTAATGAAAATATAGGTCTTATTAGTCTAAATTTAATAATCAACCTATATGACAAATAAAGAGATAAAATACTCATTTTTATAATTTTAAAAATAAATTTTACAGAGTTTTCTATAGAGATGTATTTATTTGTGAGGTCATTTTCTTAAAATCATTTCAATATTTTAAAGACTGTATAAATATAGTTTTTTTTATAAATTTTTCAATGAGAAAGCAATTTAAAATTTTACTTCATTAGACTTTAGAGAATTCATATTTATCTAAATTTAATCTTTTACATACCATAAAATTTTAAATGAATTTAATTTGCTTTAGCCTTGAATTATTTATTTAATTAGTTAATAGTAATTCTTTGATAATAAGCGAAATAAATTTATAAATTAAGATTATTTATCCTATAATGTTTTATTAATTGAATAATATTTCTAGGTTAAAACTATCAATTTAATAAATTAATAAGTTTATATTTATAATTGTTAGTTTAAACTTTATTCAAGTACAATTATAATATTAATTGCAAATACCTTTTTTCATTAAATCACACAAAAATTAATATAATCTCAACTACCTAATGAGGTTGTATATTATATAATAAAATATAAATTATATTATTCTAAGTCATAATAATTTTTCTAAGAAAAGTGTGAATTATTCTGCATTTTAGAAATTCTAAATAAAATTGAATTTGTCTGACTTTAAAAATCATATAAATAACTCTTAAAGTTATGTAAGTATTGAAATTTTAACATTTAGAAGGTTGTCATGTTATAGTAAGTTGATTATATAGATTTTAAACTTGAATAGTTAATTGAATATAAAATACTAAATATCAATAAAATAGGCGAAATATATTTTTATCAAAATTAATTTTGTCAGAGTTTGTTAGAGTTTTTAAGAAAATAATTTAGGTATACACATTAAATGTACTATAAGATCTTATACAATGTGAGTTAACCTACTTATTATTTATTTAGAATATATTTCTTAATATAATCAATTTAATAAACTGAAGCATGAGAATTATCAGTTAAAATTACTTAATTTTCGAACAATTAATTTCTTACAAATCATGACATATAATAGGAAAAGTTAATAAATCATAGGCAAGGCTAATTTTGCGCCTTGAGAATCTTATTATTCATAATATTGTAGGAATACATTCGATTTGGGAAAATAAATTTGAATTAATTAATTACAATATAAAAATCTTGGCAGTTAACCTTCTCGAAGCCTAGGCAATATGGTACTTGTTTGATAGAGAATTCAAAATTAGCTGGACTTTACTATTGGCGGTACCCACCTATCATATCCCTGGAGCGAGGTAATTTGACATTAATTTTTGGTGATTTGTTTAGTTGTTTTAATGTCAAAATTAATGTCAAATTACCTCGCTCCAGGGATATGATAGGTGGGGACCGCCAATAGAAAAGTCCAGCTAATTTTGTATTCTCTATCAAACAAGTACCATATTGCCTAGACTTCGATAAAGTTAACTGTCAAGATTTTGATATTTTAATTAATTAATTCAAATTTATTTTCCCAAATCGAATGTATTCCTACAATAATGATATTTTAAGGATATGCTTCAAAATTTTTAAATTATTTATTATGATTTATAAAAAATAAAATCTATAAGCTTCCATCTTAAGACGGAAATAGACAAGCTCCATGTAATAATTTTAGTTAAAAATATCATATTGAATAAGCATTAATCTAAAATCCTCCATCTTCATTATTTTTATATGAATAATTGCAATTTTAATTTATTTATAAAAGTAGGAGTATGGGTTGAGTTTAAGTTCGTTAAAACTATGAAAGTTTCTTATTTATAACGAAAATAAACTTAAATTCTGATGTGAATTTTAGATTCATGATCCTATTAGATATATCTTGATTGTCTCATTTATTTTTATTTGTGTTAGTCAAAGTTTGCCAAATTTAAAGATCATGGACTATTTGATGGAGAATAAAAAACTATCTTGACTTAACTATCGCCGTTTCAATTTTATCACATCAAAGGAGATATTTTAACTTTAATGTGAGGGTATTATTTATTGAATTTATAGGTGTCATTCAAATCAAGATATCAAGTTATCTCGATTTCAATAAAATAGTACCATCAAAAAAATGCTAAGATAATTTTAAAGTCACTAATGAATGAGACCAAGAGAGTTTAAATTGGAAAATTTAAACAATCAGAATTGAATTAAATAAAAATAATTTAAATAAATATTATAAGTTTAAATGTTTTTTTAAATAAAATAATAAATAAAAAATTCTGTGATGTTTTTTTCAATAAAAAATTGATTTCAATTTTGCTTACAATCATTAGCAATTAAATTTTTAAAAAATTGTAAAAAGTAATTAATTTAATCAGAATGAAAAATTACAAAGGTTTTATACTTTTCTTAGTTATTTATAAATATATTAATTTTTTAAAAATAGAGTTAAATTAAATCTATAATGCAAAGAATTGAAAAGGAATATTGAAAGTAAATTGTTTTAATATAATATGATTATTTGTCTTCTATAGAAGCGACATCTTATATAACTCTGTGTTGAAATTAGTTTTAATTTCCATATTTCTACTTTCTCAATAATAATCCATTATATATAAAAATAAGATAATCTTTTTAGGATACCATAAGTTTGTTCACTATTTCTGTTGTTAATAAGCTTAATTTTTTGTTTAAGCGTGATGTTAAATTGTGAATTGAGGTGTTAGGAACTACTTTTATTATTAATTTTGATTGATGCTACTTCCTCCTGTGAGTAAGTTTATTGAATTATTTCAAAATAAAAGAGTAATATAACACTTTTCTATAGTTAACAACTTCTTGATTGGGATATTACTGCTGAGATAGTTAATTGTTGCTTGAGGGTTTAGAGTAGGACCCTATATTTTACTGTATATGACTGGTAACAAACTGAGTAGTCTATTGTACGCTAGCTTATTTTTGGAAATTTGGTGCTCCTCCTACTATGATTTGACTTTGAGTTATTTAATGTTGCTAATGCTAAAATTAGGCTTGTGCGGCTTGGTTGGGGTTAGCATTTTGTTGCTAGTTTGTTCCGAAAATATGTTAATCTTGAATCACCACTCCCCGATATAAAGTATAATAAAACATATAAGCTTAATAACATAAAGCATTTTTATTACTGACACGAAAGATTGTCAGGGTATGATGTTCATATAATTAAAGGAAACACAATAGTAAATGCAACAAATTGAGATTGTTAAATTGCTTGAGAAACAGGTTGTTGTTAAGTCTGCTGAGTCAAAGAATGAGTTGCAATTTGTAAGATCTGAGTAGGCTTGCCATTTTAGTTGTGAGGCAACTGTGAGCTGCTTGTTTAAAATTGGTCCTGCTGAGATCCTCGTGAGTCTGAATGGAGACTTTCATTAATGGTTTATAATAGCAAATCAATTAATTAAATCAAAAGGTTATATTATTAAAAAGTATTCGTATAGATCAGACGCAGGTGGAGGTACAGCGCTCACTTAAAATGGAAGGCTACAAAAAATATATCTTTCAATTTTTTATAGTGGTCCTACCTAGTAAGACTTCAGGTGATACAAAACAGGTTCTTCGCAAAGACACATAGAGAGGGGAACAAGGTAGTGTAAAAATATTTGAAGATGAAGTAGATGAGGATGATAAAGAAGACAAGATGTTTTTTTAAAAAATATTTTCATTTTTGAATATTATAATAAATGTTCATTAATTCACTAAATTTTTCAAATTATAAATTATGAATGCTGGAGTTATGTTTTTCTCTTGCATCAATTGTTCAGAAAATAGGTACCATAAATATTTATAAATTGTTTTTTATTTATTATTTGATTTACTTTTTAAATTATAATGCCTTTTGAATAATAAAAGAAGAATTTATTAAATGATAGTTAGTTATTTAAAATATCATATAAATTAACGTTTTTCTATTTGAATAAAAATAGTTATAAGTACAATTTTTACTTATCATTTTATCTTTCTCAAATAGATCAAAAGTTTCAAACATTATATAATATTCGAAATTATAAAATTAATTAATTAATAGTGTGGGAGATTACAGCGGGAACAAGATGTAAGAGAAAACAAAGGAAACCACAGGGAGGAGAAGACTACCAGTATACATGAACAAGGAAGAAAACTCCAAAGGACAGTTACAGAGAATGATCCAAGATTACTTTGAATATTCAAAACGAACATAAGCAAATTAACTCCAAAAAGACCTAAATGCTCAAGTGGTAAATAATAATAGCTACAAAAACTTGAACAAATTTTCTATTCAAATAGAGAACAATCGACAGCTTCACTTCTTCTAAACTCGTAGAGAAGCTGAGGGATGGGTCAGAAGGAACGAAAGATTTGCAGAGAACTAAAGGAGCAAGAGAAGAGTAGAAGTTATCAATAATAAAAGACAGATAGCTGCGCAGTATATTGAACTGAAAGTATGTTTGCAGAATGTAAGAGGATGGAACTCCAAATTGAAGCAAGATTAAATGATGAAAGAAATAGAAGACAAAAACCCTGATTTCATTGCACTCGTAGAAACGAGACTACAAAGAATCTTTGGGAACAATAGCCAAAACATAACTCAAACATAAATGGAGGGATATTAACATTAAACAGTGGTAAATACCAGATGAAAACAATTAAAACCTTAAAATAATATATGAAATGGAACATCTTAAATGTAGAAGATTACCCACTTCACATAATAATAGTCTACATACCCCCATACTAAAATGATGAAGTAAAAGAACTGTAGAACAGAATAATATATATTATCAAATCAATCAGACAAAAATGCGACAAACAGAAATTGATAGTGATGGGAGACTTTAACTTCCACATCAAAGAGTTAAGCAAAAGATTGAGGAAAGAAGGTTTAAGATAATCAATACCAGAAGGCTTAGAGACACACTCAAGAGGTAACCAATTGGACCAAATTTTCTCAAATGCAGAAACAATCGAATAGGAATTAGACCAACTCAAGTTAGCAGATCACAAGTTACAATAGGCGAAACTGAAAATAAAGTTTCATGAGAACGATTTGAAAATGACGGACAGAGAGAAGACCATTAGAATATCTGACGTTAGGAAGTAATGCTGGAAGACTTTTATAGAAGAAGGCAGGGAACTAAAACAAGAGGAATTAGAGTAACCAGTAAGAAAATGCTTTGAAGATAAACTTGAGAAACAAAGCAAAACAAAAAATTGGTATCAACAACCACCCTAATTGGCTGTTAGGAATAACATTACTAGCAATAACATCTTCTACTTAGATACTAAAGAGCAATGGAAAGAAGCAATCAGAGATATGGAACATTGCTTAGGGAGAAATTACCTCAAAGGTTTTTTCTATTTGGTGAAAAGACTAACTAAAAACAAGAAATCAGCTCAACCAATCAAAGGATTGACAATTAAAGACGAAAGAGTACAAACAGGAGAACAGACACTGAAAGTGGTTTTAGAATATTATAACCAACTCTTCAAAGATGATAGAAATCAAGATGAGAGATAGGTATTGGCAAAGCAAAGTGATACAGCGATGATCAAACAACCCATCTCTCAAGAATTTTGTGATGAAGCTGATGTAGCAAGAAGTATATCGGAATGCATTTTTAACAAAGCAATAGGACATGATGGGTTTGATGGGAAAATGCTAGTGAAGAACGAGAAACTTAAAAGAGTAATAACCACGAAAATAATATGGATAAACAACGGGGTGTTCCCCAAATATATAAAGGAGGGTAGACTAGTACTATTGGGAAAGAATTAATTTGGTAGTATCCTGAAGTAAGCAACACTCGACCTATTGTGGTGAATTCACATATCAGCAAAATTAGAGAAAGTGATAGTGAACAAGATATAGGAATAGAAGAGCGAACTGCTAGAGACAGGAAACTACCAAAATGGCTTTAAAGAAAACAAAAGTTCACACCTCAACCTCATCACAGACTATTCGAACATATTAAGGAATCAAGGAGAAAGAGCAAAATCAGGGAAGCATACTTGTTTATTGACTTATAGAAAGCGTACGACTCAGTCTGGAAAGACAAACTGATAAAAATCCTATAACAGAGAATTAAATCAGAGGAAGATAAAAAAGTTGTGAGAATGATTGAGGAATTATACAAGGATAATAAAATAATTTACGAGGGAGAAGAAATTAAATCTGAGAAAGGAGTAGCGCAAGGGAGTCGACTTACTCCCATGCTGTTCAACATTTACTTACAAGACGCTATATACTCGTAAAAAAGAACTAAAATCTTTAATATAACAAGGCAAACTACTAGCATTCGCTGATGATATCCTCATAAATGTAAAAAACAGGCAACAGATGGAAAGAGTTTTAGAGTGTTTTAATGAAATAGAAAAGACTCACAATCTAAAATTAAACTAGAAAAAACGTTATTTATGAGTGACTCAAAGGAATTCAAGAATATCATTGAGGTTGGGGGAATAAAGAAAGTAGAAAAAGTTAAATATTTGGGTATGAATATACAGCTAGACACAAGGACACTTTTGAAAGATAACTGGAATGAGATAAAATAACAAACATACTTTTACTAATACCTTACCAAATCTAACAATGCAACGATTTGCGATACAATAATGGTTGCCCAAATTAGATCGCTCATAATCTACAAATACACTCCTTTAGTAGCTACTGGATACATAAAACTAGAGGATATAGACAAAATAGAGACACAGCTGAAGAGAATAGCATTTAAAACACCTAGGGATATTCCAAATAGAATACTACGAAACGTAACCCTGCTCAAAGAAAGTGGGACAAGGGAAGTTATAGAATAACTAGTTCAGAAGAGCATTGGAAAGGTGAAAAATAAGCTAGAAAAATACCTGAAACCAAAAGCAGTAGAAAAGTAAATTTAGGCGAAAAAACAAGAATTAGAGAAGAGAAAGAAGCTATTCTTAACAAAGAACGTGATGGACACAATGATGCCAATAAATCAAGGAAGGACAATAGTTAGTTACGGAATGAGCCACTACTGTAATGTTCACAAAACTTTTGTAAATTCAACTCATATGAGGAGTTGTCAGTTGATTAATGAAGCTGGAGATCCTACAAGATTTAACAAAATTTTGAGCGACCATAAATTAATAGACCTAAACTTCAAAAATCAAGTAGAAATCATTGCAAATATGGTCTGGCTAGACAATAGAATTAGAGGACTAGAGACCTAAGGTACGAAGGTAAAATATTTTTAGTGTAAGTGAATGAATAGATTAATCAAAATTTATGAGTTCTTAAATATCGTGAAAAATCATAATAGTCTTAAATAAGGGGAAATTTATACATTTTAGAGAGATTTGAAATTTAATTATCTCGAAAACTATATTGCAGATATACGCACGATTTTCTAACGGAAGAGCGAAGTATCACTCTAGATATAAAATAATGTGGCCTGCCGAGGTGCATCTTAGAAAAGTCAGCTTGCTATACGGGAAACCACTTTTTGATTTTGACCCTCTTTTTAATTAAGATTACTATTATTTTTAATAAATTTAATAATATATAAATTTACGTAATTTACTAAATTTATAATTTATAACAAATCCTAATTCTTAATAGAGAAGTTTTATTATGTTAAAATTATTTAAGTTTTAATTAAAAATTAAAACCTTATTATTAAATTTATTAAAAATAATAGTAATCTTAATTAAAAAGAGGGTGAAATCAAAAAGTGGTTTCCCGTATATCAAGCTGACTTTTCCGAGATGCACCTCGGCAGACGACATTTTTTTATATTTGGAGCGAAGTTTCGCTCTACAGTCAGAATATCGTGCGTATATCTGCAATATAGTTTTTGAGATAATTAAATTTCAAATCTCTCTAAAATGTATAAATTTTCCCTTATCTAAGACTTTTATGATTTTATTCGATAATTAAGAATTCATAAATTTTGATTAATCTATTCATTTACTTATACTAAAAAAAATTTACCTTATTAGAAAATAAAAAGACTTTTCAAAGTAACATATGTGAAAAAACATCTGATCAAAGTGGAGGATTTAAACGGAAATCATAAATGAGCACTTTGAACATCCAAAAATGTGAATTAATAAGCATGAAGTATAAACAGCGAAACTCGAGAGAGAATTATAATTAAAATCAGAAATCAATTAATTAAAAGTGGAAATCTAATACTCGATTTTAAAGAAGAAGATTAACAAGATGGAAGAGTACAATAATCAAAATTCATACTAAGTTGATCACTATAAAAGCTATGGCAACAAGAAGAGGAACTTCAGAGGTGGCTACATCAATCAGAAGGCCAGGTTCTGGCAAAAGGTGTAGGAAGTCAGATACGACTACAGAGACAGAAGCAAGGATCAGGAAGTCTTGGGACTAAGAGAGGATAAATATTAAAAAGTTCCGCTAAACAAACAATGGGATTCAAAAGCAGACTGAGGATTAGACAATCTAACCCCAGCAAAAAGTTAAATGAAACCTTAGCACAAAGGACAAGATTCGACGTACACGATGATTGATCAGCATGTGTACAAACAGACCAGATGAAACTCAAGAGTCTGATAGACTTGTCAGAGGTGTAATGCTAAGGTTTAACAGGACAGAGATGCAGATGGAGCTAATTTAGGAAGAGCAAGAGGGGAGATTCAGTGGCATAAATGAAGAAGTTGATGAAGTCGAAGGATACCCATACTAACAATCAACTCTAAACGAGGAGGATAGGAAGAAATCGCAAGGAGGAGCTGCCAAACCCAATATAATTCAATCACCAATCAGAGTGGAAAGCGAGAACTCAGAGAACTAAATCGAACAGGATGTTAGAGGTCAAGAGGTGAAGGAGAAGCACGAGACTAACGGATAAAGACCAAGTATCTAACATAACCTGAATGAGGAAGAAACAACAACCTTACATACTGACTGAAGATGAGGAAAGAGATGAGTAAAGAATTACACTCTAAGCTATTTTATACGCATGTTTAGAAATTATGAATTTAATTTACCTTTAGTTATTACTTACTTACTTTACTTATTCGAAATTATATTAATAATTATTTTAAAAATATATTGCTTTAAAAATTGGAATAATATTTAGGATTTAAATAGGCTGTGCAAATCCTTTTAAATAAGTTAATCAGTCAAAATAGTATAAAAATCGCGAATATTTAAATTCTAAATATATGACTAATTATAAATAAAAACATTTTTGAAACATCATTATAATTATTTTTATAATCTTGTTTGATTTTTATATTATTATATTTAAAATGGGAAAAAAGTGGTAAATTTTATATTTTTATCACTTGCGCCCATTTTTTATATATTTATATCTCATTATTTTTATTTATATTTTTAATTAAATATGTAATTACTTTTTTAACAAAATTAAATCAAATTTATTCATTTTAATATATTCTAGGTAAATAATTAATTTATACAATAAAAAATTTAATCTTTAAGGATTTATTACTTAAAATAGAATTTTATCTCTAAATTTCTCATAATTAATATTAGGAATAAATTTAACATAATTTTAATTAAAACTATACTTCATTTCCAATTAAAATTATAAATAAATAAACTTTGAGATATAAACTAAAAATATTAATATAAAACATTTGCTTAAGTAATAAAAATAAAAGTAAGTAAGATTACTTTATAATATCCAGTGAAAATTTCAAGATTCCTTAATACTATATCAGTATAGTATCTGTAATGAAAAAATTAGTAAGTAAATTCAATGTAAGTATTATAGTATTCTTCTTTGTATTATAGTATTTGTGTGTCATGATTTTAAATTCTTATTTTTGACTGAATTATCAATTTAAATACCTTATATAACTATATTTTCAGCATAGTTGATATTTTACTGATTAGCTACTGCTTGATGTTGGTAATCCCTCTACTGTATTTTTTATTTAGGGATTGCTGCTTATTGCTACATTTGAGTTGTGGTAGTGTTGTAAGCTTAAAGTTGGATCATGTTGCTTCCTACTGTAGTCTGCCAGGTTCTCAAAAATAAAAATATATTAAATACTTCAATTAATAAAGAATAAACCTTACACTTATTTTTTCATTTACATATTCATAAGATTTATAATGATTTGTTTCTATATTTTATATCAAGTTTAAGGAGTTCTGTACTTATAACTGTCGTTTCTATTGATTTTAAGTGTGTAAGTTAGCTTGGTTGTCATTTACAGCACTCGATCGATAAATGACCTATGCTTAGTTCTTATTTCTTGTTTGGGTGGGCAAACCCTGGATTGGTGCAGAAGTAGCTGAGTTGAAATGTTAGTTGCTGATTCCTTGTCCGTTTTATTATTGTTAATGAGCATGTGGAGTACTGTACTATTGCTGATGCTGTACTTAAGAACATAAATAATTGGGAAATTATAAAAAAAAATTATCAAATTTAAGAAATAAATGTTTAAAAAAAAATTAAATAAATGCAATTAACTTATTAATTTAAAGGCAAATCTCTTTATAATTATAATATACTCTATAAAATGAAGGAAATTACAATTAATTTCCCTAGAATCAATAAATATGGCTAGTTCAAAGTTTATATATAATGTAAATAAATTGCTTCTAAATAGAGTTTCAATTATAAATTTAAATATGTTTTTAAGAAAGTGCAGGGGAGAATTTTTTAAAGATTAATTAAATTCACTAAATCAATTTAAATAAAAAATTATCTTCATCCAATAATAAATTTATATTATAAAAATAGTCTAATTATATAAACTGTTCAATTTTAATTAAGATCTTTGTCCAAATGCTTCTTATTTAAGTAATAAAGTTAAGAATTCTTACCATGTTGGTTTTACTAAGAATTATAAAAACTTTTAAAATATATAAACCCCAATACATATATGCATGATAAATCTATAAGTTGGTATAGTGATGATTTAATATCGATAAATAGCGAAATTCCAAACTTCACAATTTAACTTATTATAAGAGGGCCAATTCAAGAGTCTTAGAAAGAGAGTCTTTAAGAATGCTGCTAAATGCAGTTTGAGTGTTCTAGTAATCATATATTGTTGAAAGTGTTCCTTATTCTATACTTAGTCCATATGTCCATAAAATCCAGTAGCTTTCCCAACTACTTTTTGCAAAAATTCAATTTTAGTATAAACCCCCCTCTTATAGGGTCTAAAATCCAGTCTGAAGTCTAGAATCCAAAGCCAGTCTGAACCCCCTTCAACCATGACCTCGATTTTAGAAAACGAGTGCCTTTGCTTTCCATTCTACTTTCACTGCACATTTCTACTGGCTATATGTACGTTATGAACAGTGTAGGGTTGAATTCGCCATTAGGCCCTCGGATTTTTCGATTTTTCCAAAAAGCCAATTTTCAATGAGGGCCAGACTCGAAAAGCGCTCAAAAGACCCATGGCGGGTCCGCCATTTCTTGCAAGCCTATTTTTTTCACCTTTATATGTTGGTATTAACATAAGCAATGCATTTGAACTGGTTTGCGGGCTGTAGCTCTTTAAATCCACTGGATAAGTGAAGGAGAGAGGATTTTCTTATAGTAAATTTGAAGAATCCAGTGGTATTTTTTAATAATCCACCTATTAAATTAAAAAATCCAGTATATAATACTATAATCAAAATTTAAAAATACCATGAATCCAGCCCAAGAGCGGGATCAGCTTGCTGAGTCTTTTCCCCTATAGATTGAAGAACGAAGCCCTGGTAACTTTTTTCCTTTACTAAGCACATAAATTAGAGTTAAGGAATGATAATTCAAATGAATAGTTAGCTCAACTTCTTGAGCAGGGTGATCGGATTTTCGAAAATCTTGAAGCCAAGGCTAATATTGATGAGGGCGGCAAAGTGAAGGGCATTAAAGCTGAGTACAAGGGAGCCCAAGATAGCGTCAAATAAATAGAGCAAAGGAATTCCTACATTTAAACAACTATGATTTGAGTCTCCTGTTGTAGCAGGAGGATTTCAAAGGCTATTAAAAGACATGGGATTTTAAGAACGTTGTGAGAAAGTTTATAAACAATAACAAAAGCAAGAAAGGCAAGAACAGCAGTGATACCAAGTCACTGGCCTCTGAATATCTTAACCACTCCCTCTCAAACGAGGAAATGAAGGTGAGTGAGTTCCAGACTACTGTGAGCTTAGCAAGTGAATCAATGCAAGCTCTAAGACCCTTACCTTAGCTGGTTATTAACTATGGCTCAATCATTGGCCATGAGATGTTGGTCAAGCAATTTGAAAGTTTCAAATAATCAAATTATTAATAAATGGAACAGATCCTTCAAGATATAATGGCCCGCAACACCCAATCACTCTTTTCGTTCCTTTAGCACTTTGAGATGGCAAATGAACCCTAAGTGAACCATGGGCTCTTCTATTTAATTACAGAGTTAAGTAACTAAAAGCTAGACTAAGACTCCAAGGCTCGTATCTTCTTGGCTGCCCTCAGTTACTATACAGGGGGAAAATATCAGCCAGAAGAGAACTTAATATAAGAAGCAATTTTCTTACTTATAAGGTCACCCAATGCTAGAAAAGCTATAGGCTTAGCCAACTTGGTCTTTATTACTGAGGCAACATGTCTAAGTAAGCAGCTTGCTATAGGTCTAGAAGCTAAACGACTCTAATCCAGGCATCATTCAGCTTTTGGCTTAAACATGGCACTACTTTTTAATTGACCCTTAGGTCATCAAACTAATACAAATTCCTTCTTTAAAATGAACGTGCCTTTTATTATCTTGCTTAAGCAAGACTGTGGATTAAACCTTATAAGAGACATTCCTGTAGAGTATACAGAGTACTTTGTAAGAATATGTGCCTTATGCTCTGCCCCTAACTTAGAGTCTTTAAAAGACTACATATCTTCAACAAGGGCAACCTTCTTATAAAAGCAAGAAGTCATCGACAAAGTCTCAATGGTGCATTTTATGAAGGGCCTTGCTTAAAGACTGCAAAGCAGAGATCAATAATGGGTAGGGAAGATTGAACAAATCAGGAAAGTATAGTAGTTGATTGTGAATGCGAAGTCGAGAAAAATGTATAATTAAGCATTCACACTATTGACAACTGTCTCAACTGTGACTTCTCTGACCTTGATAGAATAATGCAATTGCCAAGGACTATGGAAGCCTTCTCTGAAAAGGCTGTTAATGACCTTCTTTAGCTATTCAAGAATGAGAACTTATAAAACCAAGGAGCATCCAGATTCAATAGCAGGTCTCCAAAGGAACTCTTAAGAGTAAGTGCCAAATTAGAAACTTTGGAGTAAAATTTAGGCTTCAAATTCTACTGCTCTCAGGTCTTATGTTTAAACTATATCTGTGACAACCTTAAGAGCAATCACTTCATTCATTTTGGTATTGGCAATGGGAAGACCCTAATATGCATTGCTTTAGCAATCCTTATTGCTCTTAAAACTTAAATATCAGTCTTTATACTCAGCAAGAATGAGCACTTAGTGCAAAGAGACTTCAAACGATACTAGAGAGTCATTAAAGCAATATAGCTTAATTGCAATCTAAACTTCTTTGCCAAAGATACTGGCATCTATTTCTACACTTAGCCCTAATTACAAATGAACAGCAAGGCTGTGAGTGTATGGTAGCAAAGCTACGTATTAGTGGACGAGTACGACTAGATTATGTTTGATGGCTCTGTTGATACTATAATACTCTCTTGAGTACTTTCAGCAAGCTCATAAAGTGATAGAATTTTCTGGAAGCAATCTCTCTTTTACTGAAGAGAACTGTTTAAAGCTAGCTTTTCAAGCTACACCTGTAGTATTTCCCACTCTTGATTAACTCTAGGGAAATATAAAGACTCAATACCCGGATGTGTTTGTGAGCACTAATTAGAGTGATTACTTGGCTAAGATCAAAGAAATTATAATAGAGCGCTAAGCCACTCCCCAGTTCTAATAGTGGCTTCAACTAACTATAATGCAATAGAGATAGGCATTTTGAGATCGGGCTACGACTTCACAAGTTTAAGCAGAGGTCAAGCCGCCAATATCGAATCCATGATTGAAGGCAGATACTTAATGAAGAATGCGAAAAAGAAATATGGAATATACTTGCTGAATGAAGCTCATGGAAGAGGGACTGACATTCAGACGAATGATGAAATCAACTAGAACGGAGGTTCTTACCTCATTATCGCAGATGTCTTCTCTAAAAGGTCTGAAGAGCAGATTATAGGAAGAATTGGAAGACTTAATACTAAGGGCAGATGGCAAAGAGTTTTGTATAGACTCAACTCCAAAGATAGTGCTGAATAGCTTCTTTACGTAGAGTAGAATGAGATCGACCTTATATTAGACAAAAAGTTCAATGAAGTATAATTTAATTAGTAAGAAAAATAAGAAGCTATTGATATGGACATTATTGATCAAGCAATGGAGCCCGAAGTTCCTTCTGAATAGATTATAGCCATCGATCATTAAGTTGCAGTTGTAAAGGCTATAGTGGAGAAGATAGTCGAAAGTAGAAAGTTCTTTCATAGGAGCCAAAAAGGATATCGAGGAAGCAAAGAATGCCTCTGAAGAGGAAATGAAAACTGAAGCTGTGGCTGAAGAGCCAGACACTCAAAGTAAATTAGGGTTCTATTAACCTTCTATCATAGAATTCATTGTAGAGAAGATGAGCCAGAACCCTGTGTTCTAAGACAAGCCTATTAGTGAAGTTGAGAAGATCTTCAAAAACGGCGTGAGGCGCCAATATGAGGAGATCACTTAAGAGCCAGGCAGAGAAAGATCGAAGAGCAAGGAAGGAAAGAAATAGACTAATAAGAGAAGTAGGAAGGCTTATGAGAAGGCAGAGCAGATTAAGGACTTAGTTGAAAAGTGAGTTATATTTGTAAGGAGGAGTTGCAGAGACAAGTCTTTTAGTGAAACTTACAAGGAGCATGAAGAGGTCGAAGAAAGTATGGAAGCCTGGTTGAAGAAGGCTTCAAATTAAAAGAGAAACTTGAAAAGTGATATAGATCATAGGAACCCCTAAAGAGAGGGGTTATAAAGAAGATGATTTTAAAGCTTAATTTCTAAAAGAATTCACCATATTCTAACTCTTTCTATTAGTAGTGTTCAGAGAATAGATGAGAATAGAGACCAGCAGAAGTCAAAGGCTGAAGTTCTGCACCTGCCCTTCCAGATTCTGAGAGCCGAAGTCTTGCATAACTTGCTCCTTCATTTTGCGTAAGTCAAGTACATCACTTTCCAAGTTATCATGCTCTTGCTTCAGCCTCTTAGTTTCTTATAGAAAGAGCTGCCTGTCTGACTTCAAGGCTGTCTCATAATATTTCACCTCTTCAATTTCATCTCTTGTTCTCTTTCTTTTAGATGAGT
>ARYC01005485.1:0-31457 GCA_000711775.1 Oxytricha trifallax | reverse complement strand
AAGCATGATAAGGTGGATGACAGGTATTAATGCACGACTTGCATGAAGTCTTACACTCACTCAGCTAAGGTTAAAAGACACATGCAAATGCATCATTTAAGCGAGTTTTTAATGTAAGATCAAAAGACTTAAAAACTTATACCTGCAAAGAGAAAGTCTAAAACTTTTGAATCTTTAAGAGAGTAGTAAGAAAAGCTCAAGAGGCAGAAACGATATGAGTCAAATGAATCAACCTGCAGGCAATACATTTTTAGCATGCTTCTAAGAGAGAGCTATGTATATTCCTGCATTAAATGCTGTTGATCTTAGCAGTTGTCTAGAAAACTACTTGAATATAAACGTGCCTAGCAAGGCAAAACTTATAGTAGTCGACGAGTTTGCATACAAGGTATATCCTTTCAGCTATCTCATTAAGAATGAACAGTATTAGAATGAGTTTGCTAAGGAATATATCGTTCTTAGAGAAGCATAAAAAAGAGATTGCAAGAACTTGCTTAAACTAGACGGTGTTATTTTAGGGTTTGGGTTCATTGCTTTAAGGCTTAAGAAATATGAAATGACTCTAAGAGACTATCTATATCAAAACAGATATCCGGATGACTTGAATGATATACTTTCAGATATGATTAAGGGTGTCTTGGAGTTGCATGAACTTGGATATGTTCATAGAGATCTAAAGCCTGAAAATGTGATGCTCAACCTCTGTCCTTTAGAAGTTGTAGTTATCGATTTCAATAGAGCCTTAAGATAAGAGATTGTAACATTAGCAAAGGTTCTTGGGACACCAGGATACTTCCCAATCAGAGAGAAGTGGACAAATGGCTCTGTTTAGTGGGATGTATGGACAGTTGCTGCTCTCATATTAGAAAGTGACTTGGAAAGCATGTCTTACTTTGGTATTTATCATGAAAAAAAATCAATTAGCTTAGCTTAGAAGCATAT
Organism: Oxytricha trifallax; assembly: GCA_000711775.1. NCBI lineage: Eukaryota > Ciliophora > Spirotrichea > Sporadotrichida > Oxytrichidae > Oxytricha > Oxytricha trifallax. The sequence continues at coordinate 30,515 of ARYC01005485.1, read as the reverse complement.
AAAGTAAGAAGATGTCTGCAAAGAAATAAAAAGGATAGTAGATATGATAATCGTGAGAGCTCCTTCATATCCTAGATAATCCTTAGATGGCATACTTGAGCCACTATAGAGAGCAAGATTCAAGAGATACAATAAAAACAAGCAGATTATATTTGTTTGAATTAAGTACTCTAATACTCATTAAATATTCATTAAATTCGCATAAAACCTGCGTTTCTCTACTAACCCCAATAAGACCCCAACTATACCCTACAAATCAAAGCACTTATAAACCTCACTAAGGGGTTTTGGGGTTTTGATTCTATATCATAATTAATTGTTTTAAAATTCAAATAAAAATTTGAAGATACATTAAATTTTTATTTGAGAATAACCCGATTCATCATACTTCGAGTTTTATTAAAACTATATAGTAATCATATAATATTGAATTAATTATATTTCTAAATGTTTGTTTAAATTTGTTAATGCGGATTTTAATATTTAGTATTTGAATAATAAAAAAATTAAAAAATTTGATTTATAAGAAAAACATCCCAACAAAAATTGGAAAAAAAATATTCAGATAATTATATGGGATTATATGGATTATTTAATTTTCCCTTATTATTAAATTTTAAAAAGTTTTTTCCTTAATCATTATTTCTGAATAAAGAATCTGCATTTATCTCTCCAAGATGAAATAGAAAAATCTTAAACTCATTTAATGAATAATATGATAAAATCTTTAGGAAAAAAATACTGACAATTAATATTATGTTTCTTGCTTCATTTAATAATAATGTTTATTTATTTAGGCAAGGGGATATTAAATCAGAAAATCCACTTAATTATTTTATAATAAAATATATTAAAAATATATGGCTAAGGTGACAAACACTCACCCCCCATAAGGTATACTTTTAAATGTGTACTATGATAGAACTCGACCTCCTGAGTAAACTTTTCTTAAGACTGATTGTGGCCGGCTTTTAGTTTTCGAGATATCACACTGGCTAAGTCCAATATTTATATATAAAATCATTAAATTTGGCTCAGAAAAAATTTTGAAATTTTTCTAAAAATTTCAAAATTACCATAATCTGATAAATTTTAAAGGAATGAGAAATCATTTTAAGTATAAAATATTTTTTTAATTTTTTAATCCAGATCTTGCATATAAAAATCATCATTTATCTTCATATTTATTGATTTGCTTTTATAAAATATATATGAAGATAAATGATGATTTTTATATGCAAGATCTGGATTAAAAAATTAAAAAAATATTTTATACTTAAAATGATTTCTCATTCCTTTAAAATTTATCAGATTATGGTAATTTTGAAATTTTTAGAAAAATTTCAAAATTTTTTCTGAGCCAAATTTAATGATTTTATATATAAATATTGGACTTAGCCAGTGTGATATCTCGAAAACTAAAAGCCGGCCACAATCAGTCCTTAGAAAAGTTTACTCAGGAGGTCGAGTTCTATCATAGTACACATTTAAAAGTATACCTTATGGGGGGTGAGTGTTTGTCACCTTAGCCAAATATATATATATATATATATATATATATATATAGTTGATAACACTATAAAAAATCATATTAATTTAAAAATTTGAATTATTTTCTAAATAATAAAATCCTAAATGTAAAAAAGAAATAATAAACTTTCTAAATTTATTATAAATATAAAGTTTGTAGATGATAACGGTGATCAAAGAATCGCTAAATGAATGTTAATAATTTACAAATAATAAAATAGAAATAGTATTACATATCTATATATAAAATAATCATTATTTTCTTCTTAACAATATCATTTTATGATAATTATGATTTTTCCAAAAATATATAAAAAAAATATACAAAAACCTTAATAAAATATTTTAAATATATATTTATATATTGCTAAATTAATTGTAGGGAACATTTTTCAGGCAATTCAAAACACCAAAACCCCTTAATGAGGTTAATAAGTGCTTTGATTTGTAGGGAATTTGTTAGGGGTTGGAGTTATTAATTAAATGCGAGACTAAAATTACAAGCTTTTGGGGTCTATTTATGATGAAGAGTATATAGATTTATTTTTAAACTGCGTTATGGATGTGATATGCATATTAAATTAGTCAAATCAGTACTGAACTATAAGTCTATTGCACTGCTCTTAAAGTGAAGTCCATCAACTGTTCGATCCCACTGTCTTATGGCAGTATAACTAAAGCAATAATAGCTGAATTGTCAAAGTTTCTATAAAAGCATATTGACTATCTTATTAATGATAAAACTTTGAAGTATTGGGCTCACGACCAACGAGCTACTATGTTTCACCGCCTGTTCCCTGAGTTGAAGATCTCTGCATAGTCTGTTGCAAACATTTATAAACGAAATGGTATATTTACAAAGGTGTTAATCGTATCAAGATAGTGATTGATTTCCCTCTGCCATTTTGCAACAATAACTTATATTATATTTATAATTAAATGCAGAGAGCCTAATAGAGTAATATTAAGTTTATTCATGCTGACTAGGCTGTGTTTACCTTCAACACTTTCATCTAGAAGTCTTGGTATAAGAAGCATAGTAATATAGAGGTATATGACTAAAATTTCAAGGTATAAACAATGGCAATTCTTGGAGGAATTAGTGAGGATGCTTGCTTAGAAACTTATGTTATTCATCCTCGCTCTATTAAGACAGAGCAGTATATTAAGTTCTTAGAGCAGCTGAGAGAGAAGTACCCTGAATAAGGGATTATACTATTCGTTGATAATCTTTCAGTTCATAAGACAAAAGAAATAAGGAAAAGTTATGAACAACTAAGGATAACACCAGTGTTCAACGTGCCTTACAGCCCATAGTTTAATGGAATTGAATTCTACTGGGTATACTAAAAGGTCATTATAAGAAACTGCTGCTATACCACTTGATGCATGACCTACCTATCGATACAGTAGACTTTATTAAAAGCTCATTGAAGAGAGTAAATAATTAATTATTTTAAAAATGTGCTAAAGAAAGGAGAGTAACTGTATATTAATAAGTTTTGTAGTTAAGTTAATGAATATATAAGTCCCATTTAAAATTCTTTAGAGGGAGCTTTTCTATCTATTCTTTTGCTTCCTACTTGCTTCCCTCCTTCTAAGTTTCTTCTCTTGCTGCCAGCTCCAGCAATTCATTGACTCCGGAGGCTAAATATTTGAATAAAGTCTCTTGCTAGCTTCATACTTTGACTGCGACTTTCGCTCTCTGTGAAGCTTGCTCTATTCCTTCATCAAGAAGATGCCAGGGCCAGAGTTTTCTAAAGAGTTAAGCTTGAAATCTTACTCGAAATATAAGGGTGCTTCTGCAGCTCTGATAGCCAGCTCTCACTTATCTTGATCCCTTGTTTGTCCTAATCTTCTGAAGAGATGCTTATCTTTCTAATGAGATTCTTGAATAATTTCTTTCAAGTAATCACCTTTAATTGTTGCAAGTATTCCAAAGAAATAGTTTCTTTCAGGTAGTTTAGTTGACAACTGCTTTTAGTAGGCAAAAACCTCTGGGTCGTTCATAGCATCATCATATAAGTTAGTCACTGAAATCTCTGGATAGTTTGGAATCTCTGCAAACTTTACATCTTAAGTTTTTAATGCTTTCTTCTCTTCGCAGAGTATCGCTCTTAGAAATGAAATTTTAGTGCCTTCCATCGTTAGCAGGAACACACCAACTACATAATATAGATTAGCAACTATGATTTCATTATCTTGCTGCACCAGGTAGCGATGCAAATCCTCCTTGCTTCTAAATCTTAGAATCAATTCTTGTGCTTGCACTCTTTTCATTGCATCATTCATTGACTCCATCTTGTTTACAGATCTAAGAAATGATATTCAAATTTAAGTTTATTGATTTCAATTATTTACCTCTAAAAAACTTACAATTAAATATGAACATCTTATAGGAGGTCAACCTATAGGAAGGATATGGAGAAGGTTTTGAGAACTGGTTTCAAACTTGAGAGATTGATATCAGTTTCTACTGTTATAGTTCCAAATTCTTAAATTTTTAAATTTGTACTTACTTAATTAGGAGCAGCTCCTAAAATGCTAGTACTTAATTAGGAGCATTAATTAAAGCAGTACTTAATTAGGATCACCCTAATTTTAATCATAAAATCACAAAGTACCTCCTAAAGCAGTACGTACTTAATTAGGTGCACCTTTTAAATCGGTACGCGCTGTAATAAACTTATTATTGATAGTAAACATAATTACATTCTCAGTCATATTTAGAGCTGGTTCGTCTCTTAGTGCTCATTTTTCTTCTCTAATACTCTAAGAACTTCCCTTGAAACTTATAGGCTTGCAAAGCTCTCATAAAAAGCTTTGAGTTATAGATGCAGTTTTATAATTTTAAATTCAAATTTAAATATGAGCGCTACCATTTTAAGAAACGACAACGCCTCCTTCAAACTAAATGAGACTTAACTTTGGCAGCAATAAAAGTGTGATAGCTGCGAGATGAATTTTCATAAAGAACTTCCAGAGCTATCACTTGAGGTCTCTGTTATAATAAATATAAAATAATAATAGAAAATAAATGGTAAACAAGTGTATGGGAGACAGAGAGGAGGAGAAAGTTAGAAAAGAAATTTCAATGCAAGCAGAGGAAGTTGAAGTATATTTTTGTGAGAAGTGTGAAAGAGACTTCACTCATAAATCTAGCTGGTACAGGCATATGAAGGTCCATAAGGAAGCTAAGCCTACAGTATGCTTAAAGCATGACAAAGTTGATTTAAAGTATGATTGCTTTGAGTGCCATAAGCAGTACTCTCATACAAGAGACTTAAAGAAACATCTTTTAAAAGCCCACAAGAAAGCAGTAGAAGTTAAAGATTAAGAGACTCAACTGAAGTTGCTCAACAAAAGAAAAGCAAGATAGCCTCTTTAAGTTGTTGAGCTTTAACAAGCAAGTGAATTAGAGTATGTGAGGATTGCACTGAACCTCTTAGCATCAGAGGTCACTAAAATCATGATTAAAATATAATACAAGAAAATTCCAGTACTTGCATAGATTGATTTAGATACTTCTCTCTAAAGCTACCTAATTCTAGAGGACTCCTATGACAATAAAGTTATTAAGGATTATCAGTATGCTAACAAGTTATATCCTTTAAACTATCTCCTTAGTGATGATAAATATTAAATGGAGTTTACTAATGAGTATTAAGTACTCACTCAGGCTAAGTTTAAAGAGTGCAAATATTTAATAAAGCTAGATGCTGTTCTCCTAGCCAAAGATCATGTAGCTTTCAGACTACCACTCTTTGAAATGATACTCAGAGATTTCATAACTTATCAAAGAAATCATAGATAGCTTGCATTAATATCAACCTAATCTATACAAGGCATCAAAGAGCTTCATAAGTTAGGCTTTGTTCACAGGGATCTCAAGCCCGATAATATAATATTGAACTTTTCACAAGTATCAGTAACAATTATTGATTTCAACAGAGCCTTAAGAGTGGAAGTATCAAGGCTTGGAAGTGTAATGAGAACTCAAGACTATTATACAGAAAGATAAGACTGGAGAGATGGAGACTTACAGTGGGATGTGTGGGCTTTAGCAGCAATAATAATAGAGTGCGATATGCCTCTCAACGAATACTCTACAAAGTGCGAGAAGGATGCAAGGGAAAGAATAAAGTAATTTATTGATAAAACAAGAGTGTCTCAATCAATGAAGCAAATGGAAGAGTCAATAATATTGTAGGAATACATTTGATTTAGGAAAATAAATTATAATTAATAATATAATAAATTAAAATCGTGGCAGTTTAACTTTTTGGAAACATAGACAATATTGTACATGTTTGAAAGAGAATTCAAAATCAGCTGAACTTTACTATTGGCGGTACCCCTCTAACTCTTCTCTGAAGAGAGATAAATCAATTTTAATTAAAGCGTTAAAAAAAACTAATCAAATGAACCAAAATTAAAGTATGTTTATCTCGCTCCAGGGATGAGAAAGAGGGGTACCGCCAATAGTAAAGTCAAGCTGATTTTCAATTCTCTTTCAAACAAGTACCATATTGTCTAGGCTAAGGCAAAGTTAACTGGCACAATTTTAATTATTTAATTTATTAATTATAATTTATTTTCCCAAATCGAATCTATTCCTACAATAATAAAACCAAACTCAAGATTAGACATATCTATATAGTAGATAGAGTTGTTGTTAAGTAAGATAAACTTTAGACCTATCCCACATGATCTAAAAGTGAATTTTTAGTGATTAAATTAAATACATTTACTATAAATTTCACATTAAAACCTATTAATATCCCCAACTCTTAACAAATTCCCTACAAATCAAAGCACTCATAAACCTCATTAAGGGGTTTTGGAGTTTTGATTACAAGATCTCATGTACTGTATACGACGGTCACGTAGCATCAGATCCTTAGACCTTCACACTTATATCAAATCTAAAATTAAAAAATTTTACTTTTATTTAAATTTTGTGGGGAAGTTATCTAGTTTAGCTTTGACAAAAAGATTTAGAAATGTTTTTAGCTTATTAAATTCATTCTTTTAAAAAACTATTTTCATCAATTGTAAATTTAACAGTTATACTATTTTTTAGTTTAACATTAAAAACTATTACTAAACCTATGTTAATTGATATAAATATATTATAATTTCTATATATTAACCATTAATTTTTTCAATCTTTTTTCTTTAAATTACTTTTAGCATATTTTCTTATTCTTTTTTTTTAAAATCTTTTTAATCGTATGTCCAATTTTTTTATCAAGAATTTGACACTATCAAATAAAATTCTAATACTTACTTTCTCAAATTCTTTAGCGATTAATAGATTTGAGATTATTAAATAAATTACTAGATATGTGATGCACAGAATAATTTAACAAATTTATAGGCTAGAAAATTCTTCCCAAACTTATGTTCAAATATATAATCTTTAGATAATCTCATTGGATCAAATTAATTTATTTTAAATTAAAATTTAATTTAATAAAAAAAATTTATTTTTCTAAAATAAAAGCTAATATAGTAAAAAGAATTCATTATATTACATTAAATAGCATTTTCACAAATTAATTGTAAATATCTATTTATAAAAAATAGCAAATATTAATTTTATGTATAATTCTTAAATTGGATCAAACAACTAAGTAAGTTAAGATAAATTTCTAATTTTATATAAATATTTTATATTTTTCAAAAATAAAATTTAAAGATTGAAGGCTCAATAAGAGATTTCGGTGTGAATACTTATCAATTAATTATATTTAAAAAATGGTAAAAACCTTTAAATTTATTTAACCAATAAATTTATAGTTTAAAATAAATAAGGATTTTGTGAATATTCAATTTTAAATTAAGAAATTTGAATAATAAAAAATTATCAGTTCACAATTACATGCAAAATTAGATATACATAAAAATAAAAGATAAAACATTTTTATAATAAACTTATATTTTTTTTTAAAAAAATAAATTAATCTTAAAATTATATTTCTTTTTTAATATTATACGTTTTAAAATTAGATAATCTTGTTCCCCTTCAGAATCGATTATTTTGTAAATAAATATTTTAATTAAAATTTTTAATAAGTGCATAAGATTATAATTTAGCTAAAATTATATTTTTAAATTTATGATTATTTTTATCAATAATAAATTAAAAAATTCAAATAATGGCTGTAATATATCTGATGCAACCAAAAATACTGCTTAAAATATTAAATCTGATTACTTAACTTATTAATAAAATAAAACCCCGTTAGTCAATTAAGAAAGAAGATTAGGAGCTAAGAACAAATAAATATAAAGAAAGATTTTAATGGCGTAAATTATAAATGTTTGGGTTAATTATTACAACTATTGGCTAAATTAATTGTCCTCCTTATAAAATAAACAAATCAGGGTATGAAAAAATTAATTTAGCCTAATTAATATAACTTCAGCCAACTTCTTTTGTCTTAATTGAAACATGGGGTTTATAAGGCAGTAATCCTTAAATTTTAATAAAAATTTTTAATCTAACAAAAGTAACATTTTATAAACTTTTTTTTCCATCCTGAAGTTATTAATTTAGTTTAAAAATTGCTTTATTTTTATAATTTAATCATTATATTTTAAATTAAAATTTTTAAATATTCTATCTTTGTTAGAATTAGTGGTTTTTAGATTCCACGAGTTATCATTTTATTCAATTAATTGAATAAATTAGATATACTAATTTATAAAAAATCAGACTTATACCATCTCATTATAAAGATACTTTTCTATTAATTTTACAATCTGATTTAATTTAAAGTTTACTTTTTTTTGTCCTTATTTCATTGTAATGACTACAAAATTATTTAACCAAAATAAATTATATAATTAAATAATATTTTCTAATCGCTGTCATTGATTCTGAGAGCTAAATTACTGTAGCACCTTAAGTACCAATCTACAAATTCTACAAAGAATATAATTAAATCAACAATTTTTAATAGGAAACAACTTTCATAATAACAAATATTTATTTAATAATTTTTATGATAGATTAAATTTGAGGAAGTTAAAATTGGCCAAATAGATATTTTATAAGTTTGGCTTCGAGTAAAAGGTTAAATAAGTTAATACTCATTTGATAATGAATTGAAAAAATGACATAGATTATATAAAATATTATAGTTACTTACCCATCAAATATTGGAAGCAAATTCAACTACAATTGGAGGGAAATATTATTGATAAAAATTACATATTTTTATTTTTGTAGTAGGAATCTTCCGAAGAAGGCAAGAAATTTCCCCGTTGGTTGAATATAACAATTAGGGGCAGGAAATTTTCTCCAAAAAATATTTTTTAATTATTTAAACAAAGTTTATTAAGTTAAAGATATTATTCAATAATGATACTATTTAACAAAATGTTTAATTTATTTTAATAAAAATAGATATTATAATTTTCCTACAATATTTAATTGCAAATATATTATTTTTATAAAGATATTAGCATGATATTTTAATAATTAATTCTATTTATTAAATAAAACATTCAAAAAATTATATTTGTAATAAGCTGTATATATAAATTATTTTTCAATTTTAAATTCATAATGATAAATAGTAACAAATCTTAAGCATTTATATCATATTGACTTTTATAATAATTTAATTTTTGATATCAATGAATAATTTTATATAATTGGATTTTTTTATAGAATATAAATATTAAATCATAGAGATATATTAGTTACGTCAAAGCTACATATAATGATGACACGCTTGCATTAGTATTATTCTTTAAAACATCATATATTAGAATTTATTTAATATTCATAAATTAACTCTGATTTACAATATACATTCGATATAATTAAGAAAAAAAAGTTGTATATTGAGGAAAGTAAAAAATTACAACTTAAATTTACATCTAGGACAGGCTCTGCAGTCGCCCTCGAAAAGGTAAAACTAATTATTGATACATAATATAATAAATATCCTATATTTATTAATTTTCAGAAAAAAAGCTACAAAATATGATTATATATGCCAGCAATTCAATTAAATATAAATTCCTTATAAAAAATTTATCACTTTAATAACTAAAAATATAAGTATTTTTAATTCATATAATAAATTATCAATTAAATCATAAAATTATCTTTATCACTTATTGTTTAAAATTTTTAACAAAGGAATTTAAATTATTTAATTTCCATATTTAGAGAATATCAATTTTGACAATAAAATACAATAAAAGCATTAAGTAACTAGATATTAGAAATACATTAACAAACATCTATAAATATTGACCAACTAATATTTTGCTTAAATATTATTAATTTAATCTATTATGTACAAATTATATAATAAAATACGAAAAATTATAAGCTATAATTAAAACCAAGCTAAAACATTTAGAAATAATTTATTTCTTATTATACTCAATTTAAAATAAATTTACTAGCTTAGTTTTTGAATAAATTTTTTTATTTTACAATTTTAAAATATCATTTTTAAATTAATAAGTCAGTTTATCAATAAAGCTTTGATAACTTTTTAATAATTGATTAAAATATAATTAATTAAACCTTAAATTCTAGCCCTATAATTATAAAATAGTTAATTTATAAATATATTTATAACAATATTAGGAATTATTCATCATCTTAATTCTTGTTATAGCTTGCGGTGGTGCCTGCGATGATTGTATATATCATAAATTTAATACCAAAACTTCATTAATATTTTATAATGGACTTTAATAAAAGAAATTAATAATTTTAAATTTGGAAATTATGAAAATGTAAGAAAGTATTTAATTACAGAAAATTAATATTTAGTAAATTCTTAGTAACATCAAAAATAAAATGAAATATATGAAATGAAATTAAGAATATAAAAAAAATAATAAATATCTTACTTTTTTTAAAGTATTAATAAATAAGAATAAAAACAAATGCCTGTATTTGTATATTATATGACTTAAAATTAGTTTATTTTAAATGAAATATTAAATTTAAATTGATAATGGTAAATTATTATAAAGATAAAAAAAATACTAACTAAAACATATTTGCTAATCATTAATGCATCTAATAAATCATAGATCTTTCTTTCTTTATTATAATTTGTATTTAAAATTATCAGATTAATTAAAGAATTTTTTTGGACTTAGTAATTGTTCAATATTCTACATAAACCATGAATTTTAAATGTATGTCAATTTTACATAAATAAAAATATGAATAAATTATACTTTTCTAAGAGATTAATTTTAAGTAAAAATTTCTATGAAGTATATAAAATTGAAAATTATTAAAATTTCACTATTTTTCCTTTAGGATCGTAAAAATTGAAACACACAATTTATTCTTTTTGTTATTTATTCATCAAATAACAGCCCTATACTTTAATTGTAAAACTCAATAACTAATTATAAAGCTGTTTATAAAATACTATTACAAAAAAATACATTTGAATTGGAAAATTTGATAAAGAAATTAAAATATATTTAACTGCTTCTAATTAGGAGTTTTCTTAATTTTAATTTGATTTATATTAATTCAACAGCAATCTATATAAATTAAATATATGAAATTAGTGTACAATTGTGCAAAAATATAATAATTAGACATTGGTTTGATTATTTGCACAAATATGAAATATACTATTATTTTTATAATTAAATAATTAAAATGGCTTACTTATCACTACTACTCAGTAGTCGTGTCTCGAATGATTATCGGCGGTGGTATCTGGCATGTTGTACAGTCTATCATGAGCAGCTACAGCAGTAACTTCTAACTCACAGCTTTAACACCATATAGAGGAGTGTCATCTTGAGCATCTATCACAAAGATCTCAAATATGCTGTCTTTACACTGGTCGAATGTGATGGTTAGGATAATGCCTCCAAACTTAGCAATCTTTGGTTGAACGTTTCATATAGAGTCGGTTAGAATAGAACATGAAACTTACTAAAGGAGTATGAACTGTCTTACCTATATGCAGGAAGGAAAATGCCACCACACAATCATTGAAAATGACCTGGATGAAGTTAATCTCAAAATTGCAAACATATTCGTCATCAACAAGAGTATAATAGCCATCATCGCAGGAGGCCTCTGCCATTCTCTTCTGTAGCATCGATGTAATTGGTTTCAAGAAGCTGGATTTTGGTCTCGCCGCAAACAAAATCAAAGCCTCCGTATTACCCTTTAACTCGCATAGAATACATCTCTCCGAGTCAGAATGGTACAAACACGCTTTCATTTCAAATTATTTAATCATAAAACTAATTATATATTTCATATTTGTGCAAATAATCAAACCAATGTCTAATGATTATATTTTTGCACAATTGCACACTAATTTCATATATTTAATTTAAATAGATTACTGTTGAATTAATATAAATCAAATTAGAATTAACAACACTCCTAATAAATATATTTTTATTTTATTTATCAAATTTCCCAATTCAAATGTATTTTAGCAATATAAATATATATTTATAATGAAATAATTTGTATCTTATATGATTGAATGTAAATCAATTATAAAAACTTAATTATTTATGATTTTCTTATTTGATATATTTTTTATGTTGAGATAAAATATTATTAGAATTTGAAGTAAATTTATTAAGATTCTTGTTTATTAATGTACAGGATGCGCAGGTGATCTTTACCTTAAGATAAGTTTAAACAATATTTAAATAGAAAATAAATAAAAGTCCTTTTTATTTTGGGAGATATAATTAAAATATTTTTTATAGATTCTTACTTATATATTTGTTATATTAAAAGCATATTACTAATTTTAATTTAAAAAATTATATTGAATCTTAATAAAATTTTTTTTATAACTTCCATCAGAAAAATTTTAACAAATAATATTATAAAGAATAATTTCAATTTAATTAAAATTAATATTTAAATTTTATGGGTTAGGTTTAAGGAAATTTCTCTAAAATGATGTATGTTACAAATGGGGAAGTTTTATTTTCAAGAGAAAGGGATCTACATATTAAATATTTTTTTACAAGTTAAATTCCTTATTGTCAAATCCCAAAAAATTAAAAATTGTACAACTTAAACTATCGAAATTAAACATGTAATATTTAGATTTGTTCTTACTTTTTTTTAAATAAAAAATTTTTATTTCTAAATAATATAAGATATTATTTATGGATAAAATAATAAAATTTGTGAATGATATAATTCTATCAAAAATTCAATAATAATATTTCATACTTAAAATGTATACCTACTCCTAAATAATAAATATATAATTAATTAATACCATTATAAATATTTTAAATTTTATCAATAATTTGCTTTAATATAAAAATAAGTTTATTGCAGAGCCTGTCCAATGATCAATGAATTTATATATATTTCTATATAAATATAACTACATAAAATAGCCACTCTTTATTTATAATAATTAAAATAAATAATAAAGAAAATACCTTTTATTTTGAATGAAATTTTAACATTAAAGTTAAAAATCGATGATAAATTCACTGATAAATAAATCAAAGTTAGGATTTAAACATTTTAAGCAACAAATTTTAATCCCTTAGCTTATCGAATATAATGATCTACAATTATGTTTCCTTACTAAAATAAATTAATAAATGATTCAAAATGAAATTAAGAATATCTCTTTCTAATTTAGAGATACAGTTATTAATAAAATATTAGTAATAATTATTTTATGAAATGCTATATAAAATTGATAGGTATTATTTATTAATCAATATTGCAGGAATAAATTATAATTTGTATAACAAATTCTTAATAAATTAATTATTAATTAACTTAGAAGCAGTTTACTTTCTGGAAACCTAGACAAAATGGTTTTTGCTCGATAGAGAATTCAAAAATAGCTGTACTTTACTCTTGGCGGTATTCCTCTGTCGTATCTCTAGAGCGAGTTAACTTGATATTATTTTTTTGTGATTTTTTACGATGATTTTTATGCTAAAATTAATATCAAGTTAACTCGCTCTAGAGATGCGACAGAGGAATACCGCCAAGAGTAAAGTACAGCTATTTTTGAATTCTCTATCGAACAAGTACCATTTTTTCAAGGTTTCCAGAAAGTAAACTGCTTCTAAGTTAATTAATAATTAATTTATTAAGAATTTGTTATACAAAATGGAATGTAAAATAATATTAATTATTTCTTTTATTTATTCCATAAAAGAGCTCTTTAGATGCATTTAATGATTGAGTTTAATTTTCAATTTCATTTGATATTTATAATGCGAAACTTTTTTATCCTAAACCTTTGGTATAATTCCAAAAAATAGATTTAAACCCCAAAACTACTTCAGAAATTTGATTCGGCTTTTGATTGATATTGTACACAATTAAAACATGCTTTATTAAAGTTATAAATGAGTATATATATATATATATATATATATATATATATATAGACTTTTATAGTTTAAGTTTTAGTAATTATGCTGAGTATTTCACGATAGTTTTTTTTTAAAAATAAAATAAAAATAATCACACAATTTTAGGAAATGCGTCAATTTTTTCAATATAATCTTTCGCAAATGCTAGTTGATGGTTTTTATATCTTTACGTAATTTCCCTTAATCGGTTTGATTGAGATTCAATATTTAAATGATTTATCCTCTTTTAATTTTATTTCTATAATTATTCTATTGATTTTGGCTTAGAATCTCTCTTTCTCTCTTTTACAGATAAAATGATCAATTCCTGGAATTTTGATCTCCATAATTTTAGCTTTTAATTTCCACATATTCCAAGCAGAAACTCCGAATATCCATTTTTTCTTATTGAGAAATCCAACAGTACCTAGAATACTCCCTCAAACAAATGCTATCATTAGGACTTTGAAATTAATAATCTTAACTCTTTGATTATTAATTATTTTAATGATTTCTTTTCCTTAAATTCCGATGGACTTTATCTTTTGCTTTAAGTTCCGATGAATATTACTAATTTAATCGAATTCTCCTATAAATTTCATTGTTAACTAAACAATCAAGCAGATTCATATTTGTATCTTTTTCCAATAAATATTTTTGTAAGAAATTTCGACAGGAAATGTCTTAATGTTTATTAAAAAAAATTGCAGTAAACTCAAATGATAGATAAAGTCTTTAGAAAAAATAAACAGAAATATAGACTTCTCAAAATATTTTTAAAAAACAGATATTATGAGCATATATAGAGGAACGGGTTTAATGTTTGAAGCATTAATTCAAGAAAATCAGAGGAGGATTAAAAGAAAGAAAAGTTAATTCTTTTTAAGGCTAATTTTATAACTGAACTTATTCATTCATTTAACTCTAAAAATGTATTTCTATATTAAAACCTCATATCTCTTACAAAACTCTTAATTTATTATTTATTACTATTTTAGAAATATTTTAAATAAAATCACCTATAACTTTTATAAAGTGCATAAGTAAATGAAAAGTTTCTTTATGTGTTATTTAAGATTCCTCTGTACAATTCAATTCCTTAAATTTAGGGCTAAAAAAAATATTAAATTCATATGTTATATTTACCTCTTATATAATCAACTTGATTCTTTATTATTAGTGAACTGATAAGTTATCAACAAACATGATCATCTCTAAGTTAATCCAACATACCATTGAAGAAACTTAATATATTATTCAGTCTTTATAGATCTAGGAAAGCATAAATTTCGAGAATCCGTCTTCACTTATTCCATTAGGAAATCATGAATTTAAACCTTAACTTTTGAATCATAAACTTCTATGTTGCTACACATCTTGTAACAAGACCAAGATATAAAGTTATTAAAAGTAAAAATTTTAGAGACTCGTCAGATCGTATGAACATTATATTATCAGTATTAGTATCATGAATTTAAGGTCTTTTTTAATATCAAAAATTTTTATGTCTGCTATCTTGATATAAATCATCTATGATTTCCTTTTAATAAGAATTAAAAAAATTAAACAATATTTAATACTCTAATATATCTGATATTTGTTGTAAATTAGATTGATTTCGAAAATTTTAAAGGCATTAAAAATTTTGTATCTTTTAATTTAATTTTTATGAGCATGATAAATTAAAATTACCAAAATTAAACGAATTTATAAAATTAATATTTTTTAAGATAATTTATAATTTTTAATTCTCAATCTTAATTATTTCTATATTATTATCCTCTCAAATCAAATGTTATTAATAATTAAAATATCCTAAGATTCTTTTATAATAAATTATTTTATGATGTTTTTATTCAGAGCAATTTTAATTTTTAGAATAATTGGTAAATAATGTATTATGAAAAAATGAATTATGCCAATAATGTAATGGTAACTGCTTAGCTTGCACAGAGAGTTTCAAAATAATAAAGTTATGTTACTCAAAATTTATACAATTAAATGAAAGATTAGTAAATATTTTGTAAAATTAATATTTTAAAGCAAATCTATTCATTTAAGGTATATTTTATAAAATTGGGGGAAGTAATAAGTAGTTGCAATCTTATATTACAAATTACCAACTAATTTTAAGTCAATATAGCATAGATTTTTTTTCTTAATCTAGAGTCCTCCTACCCCATAAAAATTATCATTTTTTATTACAATACTACTTCTAAGCTCGTGAATCGAATTACTTTATGACATTTTTTTAATCATTTTGCACTTTTATATTATTCATATAATTAATACATATTATTTTTTCCAATGATTTCAATGGGGTAGGAGGGTTCTAGATAAAGAGAAAAAATGACAATCTACTTACTTAAAATTTGTTGGTATCTTGTAAATAAGATTGCACCTACCTATCACTTCCCTATAAATTGGATAGAAATTTAATTTAGATTATATGTCTAAAAACTTTGAATATATAAGACATGATCATTTAAAATAAATTTAAATCTACTAACAAAATTTATTAAATAAATACTCTACGATTACAATTTGATTCCAAATTTGGATCTTCCATTTAATGTAAAATTAACTTAGAATTATATTTAATTTTAATGAAAATCTCACCAAACAATATAATTACAAATTATGTTTTCCATAATTATTTTTGAGGAATTGTTAAGTTATTAATATAAATGACACATAAATAGTAAAAAATTCAATTCGTCATTGTATAAAAATATATTATCAATTCTACAAAGACGATGATTACGAATTTTTGGTTGACCAAACCGTATTCGATTTTAATTATAATTTTATTATTATTTAATTACAATAAAATGTTTTTATAGTTAAATTTTTTCAAATAATTACAATTAATAATTATAACTAAATTATTTAATAATTTATACAATAGAATATTATTTTTAAAGCTCATTATATCTAATGAGAGATTACCCACTTCTAAATATAGGTATGAGGTTTTTAAATTAATATCTCTTTAGTATTTTATAATGTTTGAATAATCGCTTGATTAAAAGAATTTAATAAAAATTAATGATGCATGTTTATAATAATTTAATTAGGAAATAAAATTTTAAACTTATTAAATATTTACCAACTAAAAATTAATGAAAATAATTACATATTTAGGACAAGAAAATTTATTTAAAAATCTAATATTATTAAACTTATATTATTATTTTTATCATTTGGTCAACTAATCTTTTATTAATAACTAGGTGGTGGGAAGCTTCCTACACCATAAATGAAAATATTCAGTTTTTATAATTTTCAAAAATTATTTATCACCAATTATGATAGAATTATTTATAATCCATCATCATAAATTATCATTTATCCCTTGATAATAAATTTAAATTTTAATAAAAATCATATTGATTTTTATTAAAAAAAACTATTAATTTAGCATTTTTTTATTGCATAAATTGATAAAAATTACTAATATACCTTGAAAATAATATATCATTAAAAGTTGTTTTGTATATGGTTAAGATAATTGAAATTAAAATTTATATGTTTCTAATGTATATTGCCAAAAAATAAAAAATTTAATGTTGGGGGCAGGATACTTCCCCCCAATAACTCATTTAGATGGAAAAAAAATCAATTACTAATTAATTTTATAAAAAGAATTTGTAATAAAATTTACTTGATATTTTTAAAATATTATTGTAGGAATATATTGGGGGGAGGAAGTTTCATACACTGGTTTATGATAATAAAAAAATTTAGGGAAGTTTCCTGCACTTTTTTTAATTATTAATTTTATTTAATTAATGTTTTTAACAACTATCAACGAACTTCTGGGCATATTTCATTGTTATAAATATACTTAATTTATAATTCAATTAGTCAATGTCTCTATTAGCATGAATTCCAAGCACTATCTCTTTCCTTATAAATACCATTAATCTAAGAACTTTTAGATATTTATACTGGTATCGATCTACTATATTTAATTCTTAAGTATTTGGGGATTCAAAGTGTACTCAGTTAAAAGTTTTTTTAATTTTTTTTAATTTAATTATTTGTTATCTAAACTTCAGGAACTACCCTTCATATCATACCTCAAAATCCTCTTAATATTTAATAAGTCATTAAAATATAAAATTTTGAATTTAAGTAAAATTTATTATATTTTACATAAATAAAAAATAGTGCAGGGAACTTCCCCCCCCATACATTTGATTTGGAAAATTAATTTGAATTAATAAATTAAAATATGAAATTCGTGGCAGTTAACTTTCTTGAACCCTAAACAATATGGTACTTATTCGATAGAGAATCCAAAATTAGCTGGACTTTTCTATTAACGGTACCCCTCTATCGCATCCCTGAATCGAAATAATTCGACTTTAATTTTGTCATTATATTTTACCAAACAAATCCCCAAAATTAAAGTCGATTTATCTCACTCTTTGGATGCGATAGAGGGGTACCGCCAATAGTAAAGTCCAGCTAATTTTGAATTCGCTATCGAATAAGTACCATATTGTTTAGGGTTCAAGAAAGTTAACTGCCACGAATTTCATATTTTAATTTATTAATTCAAATTAATTTTCCAAATCAAATGTATTTCTGCAATATTCATTTTTAGATTTCAATAAAGTTAATTTAATCAAAATATAAAATAAATCAAATCTGTGGCATTTTATTTCTCTTTTCTAATTTATACTATTTTTGCCTGATTTGATTGAGAAATTAAAAAATTGATTGCAACACAGATTATACTTTATTTTAATTGATGAGTAGCTTGTTGTTTTACTGGGGATTTAATTATAATTGAGTTAAATAATTGAAGTTATAAGATTAGAAAAATCAAATATAAAGGTTCACAGTTAATTTTTAAATTATTATCAAACGAATGTAACAAGACCATTTTAAATGGAAAAATTAATCTTACATTAATTTAATAAATTTTATTCAATTTCGAATTTATTTTTTCAATATTATTTTTATTCGACGATGAGATGAAGACTGTTACAAAGCTAGATATTTAAAAATCCAATAAAACTAATTAGATTTTTTTTATTCTAATCTAAAGAAAAAAAATTATTAAAAATAAATAATTTATTTTTTATCAATTTGGTAAGATATTATGAAATAAAAATGGAAGATTATAATTCTAAACGTAGAATTAAAATTTTATTTTAATAACCTCAGATTTAATTGACATAAATGAAATCATTTAGTAAAGATATACAGGTCTATCAATATAATTGTTATGAAAAAAATTCCAATAAAAATTCTGAATTTATCTTTTGTAACTGAAATTTAAGAATAGTATCATTATATTTCGATATATTATATAACTTAATAATTTATTTTTCCCAATATTTTATTGGTTAATTAACATATTCTTATAAAAAGGAAAAATTAACTGTAAATTTAATTATTATTTTTATTAATAAAAGAAAAATATTATAAACGATACTTAAAACTATTATGATCTTTTAAAAATATATTTTGCAAACTACTAGTTATATTTCAAATAAATAAATATATTCTGATTAAAAAATTAGGATACTTTTTTATTCCTGGTTGTATTACGAACAAATTTAAAAATATAAAAAATAATATAAATCTTCTAAATTTAAGTTAAATTATGAATTTTTTAGGAAAAAAGATTTTATTTTAAAAATAATAATGTATAATTTAATTGAATTTTATTTAAAATGAGATTTAAATTTTAATCAATAAACTTTGGAGAAAATACATTTAAAATGTAGAAATAAAAAATAATTTTGAAGGGACAAGTTTCTTGCCCTAGATATAAAGAAATGTATTTTTTTAATTTTTTATGAATCTTTATCACCTATTATGATTAAATTTTATTTTATTAATCCATTAACTCTTTTAAATTGAGAAAGATACTAATAATTTTAATAAAATTACATTAATTATAATTAAAGCAGTGCAATTTTAAGGAGTTTTTTATGTGAAATAAGACTAGGGATAATTGTAAATTTTGAAGAGATAAAATTTTTTGTTAAGGTTTCTTTATATTGTGGAATAAAATTGAAGTTATGCATAATATTTTTAAAGCAATATATGGAAAATATAAAAAATTTTAATGTTTGAGAAAGAACACTTCCCTCCATAAGTTTATTTTAATTATTATTACTTAAAAGTAACTAAAATGGTGATATAAAACTAATTCGATAAATAATTCAAAACTTTAAGTTATATTGTAGGAATACATTCGAAATTGGGAAATTAATTTAAATTAAATTAATTATAAATCAAAATCTTGGCAGTTAAAGTAGTCCAATTTGAACGATCTTGGGCTCATTCGATAGAGAATTCAAAATTAGTTGGACTTTACTATTGGTGGTACTATTTTATCGCATCACTGGAGCGAGATAACTTGAGTTTAATTAAACCCTCTAAATTAATTAAATTATACCCTCACATTAAAGTGAAGTTATTTCGCTCCAGGAATACGATAAAATAGTACCGCCAATAATAAAGTCCAGCTAATATTGAATTCTCTATCGAATGAGCCCAAAATCGTTTAAATTGGCCAACTTTAACTGCCAAGATTTTGATTTATAATTAATTTAATTTAAATTAATTTCCCAATTTCGAATGTATTCCTACAATATTATTATTAATACTGCAAATGCTATCTTATTCTCAGAATTGCTTAAACTTTTGTAGATTGACTATTAAAGTATAGCTTATAAGAGATAGTTATTATTTTTTAATAAATTAGATTAATAAAATTGTAATTTAATTATTTAATTGAAAATAAAAATAAAAATTTATTATTTCTAAAAATTATTTTAAAAAAATTTTGGTTTTTATTGTTGACAATATATATCTTATTCTCTCATAATTTTTTATGCTTTTAAAATTAATGTCCAACATCTAATAATTTTTACTCACAGTAGATTGCACTATTGCTACCGGTATAACTAAAACTAAAATTTTTAATATAGTATCTAATTCATTAGTATTTGAAATTCTCAACATTAATGATTGTAAAAAAATATATTTTATTAAATTCTTTTGTTCTGGATATTTTTTAATGAGTTTAATATTTATTAGGGTTATATTTACTAATTTTTTTAAATTTTACTTTAAATTCAAAAAAACCAAATTTCTTAAGAAAACAATTAACATTAGGTATTCTTGTCAGAAAAATATTCAAAATTGTGTTTTGCATGCAGATATTTACATTAAAACTGAGTAAAATTATTAAAAGCAAAATAATTTATACTATTATATTAAATCATGATATTTCTTACTTTAAAGATTATTATACAAATTCAGTTTGCCAAAATTTAAAAATTTTACTTTTAAAATTTTTAAGATAGATAATAAATAATTAAGCATTTTTGTTTGACATTCTTTTTTAAAAATATATTTAGGTAAAACATTTAAACCAGCACTGAATTTGATAACCATTTAATTAAAAATATTGCTTCTTTTTACATTTAAATCATGATAAAATTTCTTATTCTTGTTCAGATAATCAGCCTGAAATATATATTTATATATTGATTTAATATATTTATAATGACTATTATCTTTAATGATTATTTAGATATTTTCATATTAATTTAAATTGATATATCCGAAATATGCACTTAAATTCTATTGTAATTAAATAATTTTTTTAATTTATTTATAAAAATTATTACTAATCAATTGAATTTTTTATATTTTTATTATATTGGGGTTTGTACCAAATGTAAAATAATAATATGTAATTTTACCTATATAGAATTTATTATAAAATTTAAATATATAAGTTATAATTTAAACCATTGAAAATAAATAGTTTCAAAATATTTTGATTATCTTCTATATAAATATAGAATATTATCAAAAGTATAAAATTACTTATTAATCATTCATAAATTATATATTTCAAAAACAAAATAATATAAACATATTATATATTTATATTTCATGCATAATTTATTTTTCAAATTAAATGTAAAATCTCACCATTTGACTTTGGTGAACTAACAAGTGCAGACGTTAAAAATTTTGAAAAAAAGATTTATAATTAAAAATAAATAAGTTAACTTATTAATAAATTATGGATCCAATGAGATTTTGCTTTCCATGCTTGCATTAATTATATAATATATTTTTAATAAAATATAGAAAAGTATTTATTTAATAAAAACTGATTGAAATTTATTTATCAAATACAAATAATGAGATATTTGAGTTCAATATTATTATGAATTTTAACTAAATTCATAATTTGTTATATCTTCACTTACACAATATAATATTGAAATTACAGATAAATTATATAAATCAACTATAAATTTTTTAGTTAGTGTCTTATAAAGGTTTTTTTTATTAAAAAATAACATGAAAATATAGTAATTTTATAACAGCTGTACATTTTTTTCTGTTATCTATTTTAATTATTTCCCTTCTTCACTTGAATTTTCTTTGTCGAAGAGAAATTGGCTATGCTTTCTCTTTGAATCGTAATTATTGAACTTCCCTGTTTTTAGAAATGTTATAACTTTCTAACTTCATTGCGAAGAATAAACTGTACGATCATCGTCATCTCTTCCCCTAATTTAATTAATCTCTCTCTCTCACTTTTTTATCCCAATTGAGAAATGATTGTAACTCAGGAATAATTTTTTAAATGTGTAAGTCAATGATCCTTAGATTTTTTCTATTTGATCAACATTCGTCGTTGATCAATTGAAACAAGAAAACTTCTGTACCTCATATTGGTCTAAACTTATTTATCTTGAATCATATCCCTGATTTATAATAATCATTTACTATATATTAATTGTTTAATAAAAATAATGAATGTATATTGATTAGGTTAATATTATATTAAGAACCAAAAATGACTTTAAAGTTTTAATTTTAATTTAAAGTAATTTATAATAATTCCCAATAAATAAATCATGGAGGAAATATCGCATCACATGACTATGTAAAAATTATAAATAATTTATTTTTTTGTAATTTATACTGTTTATGCAAAATAGTTTTTTATTTTAATTTCAAATTTCATAGATTTATACTGAATAAGCAGTATTTTATTTTATGATAATAAAAATAATAATTATAATAATAATAATATGATCACATTGAGGTCTATAGGGACCCCATCTTATATAGCATGTTAAGCTTATAAGGTTCTAGCTCTTTTTAGTTAATTTATAGTTGTGAATTGTAAATTTGGACATTAACTTAATTCACTAAACTTATTAATTCTTCTCTGTCAATCTTTGCACCATCTTTTCTTCTTTCTGTGTTCTTTTCTCCGTCTTTTTCTTTGTCTGAACTTTGGAGATTTGGTGTATTCTGATTGATCCCCAATGAAATATTTTTCAAATTCACTCATAAATAGAGTATTGGTGATAAGTACTCTCTCTTATATACTTCTTAATTGTAATTCGCCTTAGTATAATGGACTAAAAGTTGATTAATTAGTTAGATCTCCCAAGATTAAAAGTTATGATCTCTGTTTTGTTCCTTGGAGTCAATAAAACTCTAAAGTAATTTAAATCTAATTTCGGTTGATTCGAAATTTTAGAATTTAATTTAGGTAAAGACTTCTTTAGGTTTTATGAAAATATCTTAACTAATTTTTTGTTCCCCTATTATACATTAGGATGTTTGTTATAGTATTTTGGTCAGAATCTGACCAGATTCTGACTTGTTTTTATCCTATGTTGTAGTAATGTTCCTATTTAGTATCTATTGGGATGATTCCTCAAAGATTTTTGTATTATTTTTGGGTGATTCTTCAAATAACTTAGGAACATTTTTGGGTGATTCTCCGAATATCTTAGTTGAAACTTTTGGTGATTCGGGGTGTATCTTTGGCATTTGTTTAGTTGGTTGAGATATGTCATGTTTCTGTTATTGTATAGTAGCAAAGATTTCTTCTCATTTAGAGCCAACGTGGTTCTTTTGTTAGAGTTAAAAAGGTTGGTCTATTGTTGTTTTACAGTTGTTGGGGTCCCTATTTTTTTTTATCTAAGATCCCATTAGTTAGGGTTTTGGTTCAGGGGTTTTTGGGTGATTATTTAAGAAGTATTGTTGTTATGTGTCTTACCTGTTATTTTTCTCTCTTTATTTACTTTGTTCTTAAGTGTTTGTGGTTTGTTGTGATGTTGCCTTTAGAGAGTATTAAATAGTTGTTAGAACGTACCCTTTCCTCCATATATAATACGGTCTGATGAATTTTATGGTGGTTGGGTGACATACCATTTGTGTCAGTCCCATTTTAGTGTAAGTTAGTCAAAGTTCTTTTGTTCACTAGGTGTTCTGTTGGTTGGTTTGGTTTAATTACCATCCAGTTGCGCTCTATGTTAAGTTTTGAGTAGTAGCAATCATCAATATCCATGTCTGAGTCGTCCATCGACTCATAGTCAGAGTTTTATATATAATTCTCATCATCTGACATTTCACTGCCGGTTTCCAACAGTCTGATTCATGTCCGATGTTTGCTTAGCTGTGGTGAGCTAAGTCTTAGAGAGAGTATGCAGCTCATTCCCTTTGAGTTTGGTGTGAAGTGCATAGGTTGAGGGACTTTTGGTCTGGAACTTGTGTCATCTCGTCAAGTTCCTTTCAGTTTCAACCTTATTCAATAATATTTTATGATAATAATAAAATTTATCAAAGTAAAGTTTCTTTTTTTTAATAAGTAACATATAAAAATAAACAAATTATACAAAAATCAAAAATAAGAAAAATTTTGGTGGAAGGGAGTCAAACGGGGAGGTCAAGGAGTAATTTATTAAATGGTAATTATGAAATTTATCATCAAAATATTTTCCTTTAATCACTTCTTGTTTAAAAAGTTGTTAAAAAATATTCATTATTTAGATTTATCACTAATGAGAAGTCAAATAAATTTTGGCTCTTAGAAAGAGTTATTTTTTTTTAGTTTTAATTATAATTGAGAGTTTATTTCAATTTTCGTTTATGATAGTTGCATTTTATATTTTAATATTAATGATTCATTCACAATTAGTGCTATTTTTAAAAATTTTATAATAAATTTTAATATGGTATTCTAAAAGAAAATCAAACCCTATTACTCTATTTTTTAAAAAAAAATTAGTTAAAATTTAAAACTAATATATTTTAATAAAGTTCTTTTTAAGTAAGTATGAAAAAACTCAAGGTAACCTGATAGTGGTAATTAATCATTGAATTGTACACCTAACCAAAGTCCGTCCGTAGAGTTGCGTGGTAGTGGATTACCTTACTTGCAAACAAGCTCCGTTTCAAGAAGCAACCCACTAGTGGTCTCGCTGGCCTGCTAGTTCAATAATACACAAATTCTTAAATGGAAACTCTTCGTGTTTCCATCGAGTTCTTTTTCCCCTTAGTTGAGAAAAACTTGGTTAAGTACTAATCCCAAGTTAAGAGATGGAAATCACAAAAGCAGAAACAAAACCAGCTTGACACTGTCACCCTAGGAGAACAAGACACAGAAGAAGAAAACGACATTTAACCTCGACGACACTAGACGGTATTCATTCCTTACCGTTCCAAACCTGTAGCCGGAGTCAACGCCGATTACAAGTCTCACACTCCTATTAACTAGGTACCCATTAACCTTGACCTAGCTTAAGTCATGACGTCAAATTAAGGTCCAGCTCGGTATATTTTAAAATCTGACCAGAATCTGACCAGAGATCAGCAATCTAATAAATACTCGATATATGCTGACATAGAAATGATGGATGACGACTTAGCACTTGAGGACTCAGAGCCTTCAGTTGTAGCTTACGACAGTAGTGTTAAGAAGAAACCTTCGTGAGAAACGAATCAGCACTTCGCCCTGCTAGGGACATGCTGTATCAAGTAGAAGCTGGCTCAGCCACACCTTCAAAAGGACTCTGTCCTTTCTTAATTGATATGCTCAGGGAGTCTTGAACCCTCGATGCGAGTTAATTATTATTATTATTTATTATTATTACTATCATTGAATTGTAGAATTAAAAATTGAAATTTTTCTTGAATATGTCTAAATATACTCAATGTAAATACTATTTAACTTTTCAAAAATAATATCATGGTTTCTTATAAATTGATCGAATGAAGGCAAAAAAAGAGAATAGTCGCTATACAACGTTACTTCTTCTCTTTTAATTTTTAATTTTATTTTTTTTAACCAAGAAATTTCTGTCAAAAAACCTGAAAGAAAATCGAAAATAAATCTTTGCTATTCTCTAAAATGTTAAGGAATAAATAAATATGAAATTGAAACAGAGCATAACATGTTTTTTATTTTGTCAGAAAATATTGGTAATTTTCTTGATAAATTACTTTATTTAAAATATAAATTTTATAGAAAAATTTATAAAGTTACATAATAAATCTCTTGGGCTAAAATTCAATCTAAATTAAATTATTTAATTTAGATTGAATTTTAGCCCAAGAGATTTATTATGTAATTTTATAAATTTTTCTATAAAATTTATATTTTAAATAAAGTAATTTATCAAGAAAATTACCAATATTTTCTGACAAAATAAAAAACATGTTATGCTCTGTTTCAATTTCATATTTATTTATTCCTTAACATTTTAGAGAATAGCAAAGATTTATTTTCGATTTTCTTTCAGGTTTTTTGACAGAAATTTCTTGGTTAAAAAAAATAAAATTAAAAATTAAAAGTGAATCTTGTGGGGGTGTAAATTTATATAAAAATATTTATTCTTTCACCCCTTTGAAAATATTATTGTTTTTATATATTTTATATTATTGCCTCATCGAAGCCTAATTGAGTGAGTTGTCTAAAATCTGCTTTATCGCCTCCTGTAAAGGTAAGTGTGTCGAGTTCTCTTTCGTTAAAGTAGAGTGAGAAAGTGATTAAAAATTTGATTTTAATTTTACCTTTATAAATTAATTACTATTTCTAATTTCCAAAAATATAGATTAAAATTTTACATTTTGATTTCATCGTTTTCTTTATCAGTACAGAAAGTTGTAATTTAATTAGTATTTATTATTTTTTAAAATAATTTCCTCAATATAATAATTTATTGCTAAATTTAAATTCAATATTCATGCAAATAAAGTCATAATTTTTAAATATTTAAGTTAAATATACTTTTCAATAAATAGTTTATGCTTAATTATTAATAAAAATTTTAATAAAAATTGAAATAAATATATAGTTTTATAAATGTCCTATAAGATGTGATAAGACTCATAATCATCCTGGACATCAATTTCGTAATCATCTGAAATAGCAGCTCCGGATTCCTTAGTTGATGGTGAGTTAGGTTTTATCAAATTACAAAATAAAATCTAAATTAAAATTTAATTAAATTTATCTCATAATCAAAATTTATATTAAAATTTATATACTTAACAATTTTATTACAAAAATTAAACTATTCTTTTATAAATTTAAAATATATTCTGAAGGGGATAGATACGATACTATCATTCCATTCGTCTTTGCATTAATTTTAAAAGAGTTTAGTAAGTATTTTTTAAAGATGATGAATGAGTAACTTACGTTTATATTTATATGAAAAAATGTTGCACTATTTCATTATTTATTTTTGAAATAAATTAAAAGTTTTAAAAGACATCGATTTTTTTAAAGTGTTATTATTATTAAGGAATCATTTTTATTATTACTTTGCATATACCACAATAGTTTCTGTGTTTAATTTTCATATATTTTTTCTAATAATAATTTCTTTTCAATAAGAAAATTTATTCCTAGCATTTAATGTTTATATTAAGTTTTGTTCTAATTGTTGAATACCTAACTTCAAATAATAGTAAAATTTTAACGCTTTTAGAATCAAATAACTGTAAATACAATATTAGTTTTTTCTTTTTTGCAATATCTAAAGATAATAAATGCTTATTTTATTTTTGATAAAAATTTAAAATTAAATATAAATTATTTATTAAGGTGTTAGAATCTTTCATTATAAATTGTAGTTATTTAATATAGAAATTTATAATTTTATTGTAAAAATTAAAAATAAGACCTTCCTTTTTTACTTATAATTTTACTTGTATTATATTTGTAAGAATAAATTTAATTGAAATCCATAATTATTATGAGATTATTAAAGTAAACTATAAATAAGAATATTAATTTGTATCCTTAATTATTAATGTTTTGAAGGAGAAATATTTGAATTTTATAATTACAGACTATAAAAATTCTCTCTTTTTCTCGACATAGATTATACCTATATCATATTCAAAACCCCAAAACCCCTTAGTGAGGTTTATAAGTGCTTTGATTTGTAGGGTATAGTTGGGGTCTTATTGGGGTTAGTAGAGAAAACGCAGGTTTTATATGATATTAATGAATATTTAAAGAGTATTAGTGTATTTAATTCAAACAAATTTTATCTGCTTATCTTTGTGATACCTCTTGAATTTTGCAGTCTGTAGTTGTTCTAGTATATCATCTAATGATTATCGTGGATATGCTGGAGCTTTTACGATGACCATATCAACTATCTTCTTAATTTCATTACATATTTCATTTTGCTTAATATGTTTAGCAGCCAAACTTATTGATTATTTCTCATGTTTTGTTCCAAAAGTATGACATACTTTCCATATCGCACTCTAAGATAATTGCTGCTACCGCCCAAACATCCCATTATACAGAGCCATTTGTCCATTTCTCTCTTATAGGGAAGTATCCTGGAGTGCCTAAAACCTTAGCTAAAGTCACTATCTCTTGTCTTATTGCTCTGTTGAAATCTATGACTACTACTTCTAAAGGGCAGAGATTTAGCATTACATTTTCTGGCTTCAAATCTCTATGAACATACCCTAGATCATGGAGCTCTTTCACACCCTTAGTCATATCTGTGAGTATCTTATTCAAATCATCAGGATATCTATTATGGTAGAGATACTCTCTTAGAGTCATTTCAAACTTCTTTAGTCTCAAAGCAATAAAACCATGACCAAGTATAACTCCGTCGAGCTTAGCTAAGTTCTTGCATTATCTTTTCTAAGCCTCTCTCAGTACTATGTATTCATTTGCAAACTCATTTTAATATTGCTCGTTCTTAATGAGATACTTGAATGGATATACCTTGTAAGCGAATTCATCAACAACTATAAGTTTTACCTTGTTAGGTACGTCAATATTCAAATAGTTTTCAATACAGCTGCTTATGTCGACTGCATTTAATGCAGGTATATACATTGCTCTCTCTTATAAGCATGCTATATACATACCATTTGCTGGTTGGTTCATTGAGTAAATTTTGTTTGAATTATCAGAAATGAATTAATAATCAAGAATTTGTACACACTATTTTATTACTAATTTGATTTAAATTTATTAAAATGCCACGTATCTCAAAATCCATAAAATTTCGAGATACGTGCCAGATAATCGAATTAATTAATTAAGTTACTAATAGCTAAATAAAAATTAAATTAACTTTTAAGAAATTGATAGTTCATATATTTAAAATAATATAAATACAAATTTATAAAATTTATAATACTAATAATGCTGATTACTTTTAAATAATTATGTTTAAACTATATTTAATTTTAATTTATTGATTATAATAATACTTATTATTAAATGAACTATCAATTTCTTAAAAATTAATTTCATTTTTATTTCGCTATTAGTAACTTAATTTATTAATTCGATTTTTTGGCACGTATCTCGAAATTTTATGGATTTTGAGATACGTGGCATTTTAATATATTTAAATCAAATTAGTAATAAAATAGCGTGTACAAATTCTTGATTATTAATTCATTTCTGGTAATTCAAACAAAATTTACTTCAATGGACTAAAACCGCTTCTATCTCTTAAGTCTCTCCTACTGTTCTTTTTGTGACTCAAGAGAGTTATTTTTTCTTTTAGCAGGTACAAGCTTTTAAGTTTCCTCATCTTTAATCAGGAATTCGCTTAAATGATGCTTTTGCATATGTCTCTTTACTTTAGCTGAGTGAGTATAAGACTTCATGCAGGTAGTGCATTAATATCTACCATCTACTTTATCATGCTTGAAGTAGATCTTAGCTCTACCAGAGTGTACCTCTTTGATGTGTCTCTTCAAGCTAGACTCAGTTGAGAAGAAATTTTAGCAGTCTTCACATTAAAATGTTTTAATTTTTTCTATTGGTTGCTGTTCCTTATCTTCCTCAACCATTTCAATTTATGTTTAAACTCCCATCTCAGCACTCTACTTCTTGTTTTAAATTTAAATTTTAAAGATCTCAGCTTCAAACTCTAGAGCTCTTAGCTCTACCTCCTTTTCAGTATAAATTATTTCTGGTTTCTTGGAGTAGCCAAAGTTGAGCAATGATTAACCTGTTCCAAGAGAAACTGCTTTACGATTTAAGTTAGCCGCCATGTTTAAATTCAAATTTAAATTTCTATTATTAATAAGTAAAAACCTTACTGGCTATACTAACTTTGTATATGAGCTGGCACTGCAACAACAATGGTTGATTCTTAGGTGTTAGACATCATATTATACTTAGTTTATAACTATAAATTTTCTAATTTTATGCTTAATATTTTTAATTTTGGTACCAACTGAGAATTAATTCAGGTTGGTACTGGTACCTATTAGGTTTTGAACCATTTTGGAACTTTTCCATTAAAACCTCA
>ARYC01005484.1:0-19287 GCA_000711775.1 Oxytricha trifallax | reverse complement strand
TGAGAGAGATTCTAAGCAAAGAATCAAACAATATCTCGAGAAAAATAAAATAAATGGAGGTCTCAGAGAACTTGCATACTCAACTATTATCAAGCCAAGCTAAGAGATTTAATTAACAATAGAAACTATCAAACTACAACTTAGAAAGATGAAATTCAGAGAAATGCCACATGACTCTAAGCTTATGTTTGTGTGAAATATTTGAGAAATTCACTTTTTATACTCACTTAAATTACTTATATTTAAACATTAAATCCCTACATAAACCCTTTTAAAACCCTAATAAAGTATGCACTAATAGTCTACTTTTATAAATCAAAAACTTAATCAAAATACTGAAAAGGTTTTGGGGTTTTGAATGTTGCCTGAGCTGAGTGATCGCAGGAACATAGACTGAAGAACATTTACTTAACGGGCTATAGATACCATGACAAAGTGTGTTCCGCCAGTGGTCTTTAATTTCAAAAAGACACCCTGAGCCATGAGTAAGTACTACCTAAGTCGATAAGAATGCAGTGATTTTGGGGCTCACTGGGGACTGTTGTTATTCTGGTATAGTGCCCAGTGAGAGAATACCCCGTAAGCGATGAAAGGTTCATAGAAAAATTATGAATGTTGTATTGATTGTGGTGTTATTGAAAATGCTCGAAACGCCACCTTACTCTCTGAATTCGTGGTGCTTAGAGCTTAGCTATATCTTGACGTTTTATGTCCCTCAAAGCGTGGATAATCTGTCAAAAAATAGTTTTACAGTAATTTTATGAGTAAATGGAACAACAGTAACTAATAGACCTTTGTATTCAAGCTTTGTAGGGTATTTAATGAGTTAAGATAGTGAGAGCGATAGCACCGAATTCTGAAAGAGCTTGAAGCCATTTTTCATGGTTGAGACAAGTTTTCAACTCAAATAGTGTAAATTGTATTCTGAGTATTTTGATGACGCTGAAAAATAATAGATACCTATGAGAGCAGTTAAAGTATAAATGAAGGTTTTATAAAGACATTTTACTTTTGAAAAAGTGCATGTTAATCACTTCTCACTTAGTTGCTAGCCTTGGTATCTCAAAGAGTACTATACTGGTGATGTTTAAGGTGTCAGATTTGAAAAGGCAGCTCAAAGAACTATGATCTGTAGCTTTCTAAATTTTGATGAGCTGTCTAAGAATCTAAAGAATGATAAGAAGATAGAAGGAGATGTGGGATTTGATACGACCTTAATATAAAAAGTAGAATTTTTCAAGAATCTTAAAACTCCTTAAAACTGTTTAAATACGGCGATTTAGCCTATTTTCACCAAATTTATATCTTAAAGTAATATATAATAAAATATATTCTTTTTTCTTGTTTTCTTTTTATTTCATATTGTTTTATTTTTTTTATTATATCATATTAACTCATATTAAAAAAATTATATCTTTATGTATCTTTTTTTTATATAAAATTTATTATTTTCTTTGGAAAATAATTTATTTATTCAAGTTAATAATCTTATTTACATAAATATCTGAGAATTCTTATTTAAATACGAATAAAAATAACTTTTTTATGAAAAGATCCATTCTAAAATGATATATTTTTATATAAATTAATTAGTAAAAAATTATTTTTTTTAAACTATTTTGAGTTTTGAACTACGAAAGAATTATATTTAATGCCATTATTTTATTAAAAAATACTAGATTACATTAGTGTAATATTAATAACAAAATAAAAGCATTTACTTGCAAATCTTCTATTGAAACCTTTATATTTATTATATTGAATAATTTATGTTTGGAAAATACCATATAATAAAAGCCATCTTTTAGTTGATAGATTATACCAATAATAATCTGATTTTAACTCAGATTACAATATGTGTATAACTACTACCAATAGTAAGATTGTCCTCAGAATCAAATAGTACTGCGCTCAAAGATACCCCTAGTTCACTTATCACATTTTTCATATTAATATTGTTTAAAATAATTGTAAATTAGTAATAATGTTTTTGAAAATATAGTTGATGTTATGGTTACAACGCGATTGAATATGCTTTTGAGGTTATGTTTTATGGAAGTATTTTAATTTAACATTATGTCAAAATTAAAC
This sequence comes from Oxytricha trifallax, assembly GCA_000711775.1. Lineage (NCBI taxonomy): Eukaryota > Ciliophora > Spirotrichea > Sporadotrichida > Oxytrichidae > Oxytricha > Oxytricha trifallax. The sequence goes on along the minus strand of ARYC01005484.1, from coordinate 17,196 downwards.
TTAAAATAGTAACATTTTAGCAGTATATGCTATGTTTTTATAATAGCAATTTTTCCCAAATATATTATGAAACTTTCACCATCCTTAGCAAATTAATTTATTATTTTAATTCTACATAAAAAAAGTTAGCAAAAACTATGAAAAATGATAATTAAAAATGCTGTGTTGTGGTAGATATATTTATTATAAATAAATGGTACATCTCACCAGTGAGTATTTTTATGTATAGTTATTATTTATTATTTATATAATCATTTATATTGAAAGATAGACAATTAACCTATAAGGTAAATAATGATAATTATAATAAGTGCATTATCACTATCATAAAGTCTTATATGTTCTATGAATTCATGTATTCAATAATTATATTATCAATTACTTGAAACTTCTATTTGTTATTGTATTTTTGGTAATCAATAGCACTTATTTGACATTAATAGCAAAAAGAATTGGTTACATACCACACTATTTTTAATATTAATAATAATAATAATAATATGATCAAACCGAAGTCTATGGGGACCCCGATCTAAAATATATGATAATATTTAAGGGTCAAGCCCTTTTCAATTAGTTTTAGTCAGTCACATCTGTTTTTCTTTCATTGTTCTTTACTCTGTATGTTTTGGTAGGAGGTGTCTTCTCTTTCTTGTGTTAACCTTATGTCTTCCAGCTGTTATCCTTTCTAGTATTGGTTAAGTTGAAGTACTTGATGTAAGAGTTAAGCATCAGTTTTGGCAGTCTAAATTTAGTTACTAAATAGGGGGTTTTGTTGTCCGGGTTTCTGCGTGATTTTTTAAGGAATTTATGGAGTTTAGTTCTAAAGATTCTTTGAGTTGTAGAATCTTTTTTAGTAGAATTAAGTTTCTTGTTTACTTTTAGTTTTAAGTTTAGTGGCTTTGAATTTCTTCTTTCTTTATTTTTATTACTCCAGTTTTTCTTGTTCCAGTTCTTAGATTTGTCTATTAATTATTTGTTCCTTGAGTGTAAAATATTTGGAAGGTATTTAGGTTTAATGCTATTGATAGTAGTGAGGTAAGAATTACAAGTTATCTACGATGCCCTCGCTTCCGAATGATTAACAATCATCATCACTCCACTGTTATTCAGAGTGTATTCAGTCTCAGATTCACTACCTACCCTAATTTTCCAGTTTTTGAGTGGTAGTAAGTTACGAAAAAGTCTATATCTTTCTTTTTATTTTTTTGTGATTAATAAGAGGTATCACCATCTTCATTGATGAAGTCATAGGTAAAGAAGTTTTCTTATTTATTATCTCTTATTTAGGATAAGGAATCTTGCGATTAAACCTCGTCCTATTTTGAAGTAATATTTGCTTTAATAGCACTTTCAGTCAGTGTTATTATATCTATATTTCTTATAGATATTTGTTATAAGCAACCTCAAAACTTCCCTGAAGATTCTGGAAATATCCCTGGTTTTAAAATATATTTGGTCGTACATGTGAGGCTATTTTCACATCTCATAAGTTCACTTCTAATTTAATAATGCTATTTTATTATATTCTAATAATCTACTTTATCTGATGGTATAGATTATTGAAATCACAACTAACTTATGCGGAGTTTAATATATAGATTAAGAATAGTTGCTCCAGGGCACTAGAAATAGATTAATGGTCAAAACAAACAACTTCAATATGTTTCATAAAATTAATGCTAATTAAAGTAATTAAAGTTTAATAGCTAAAATGACATGCTTATTTAAATTACTATTCATCTTCATACTATTGACATGAATGCCATTTTATTCAATAAACAGAAGTCTATTATTCACACTAAAAGCAATGATAGCAATGAGAGCTTTACTTCTTTCTTTTTAGAATTCGCCTACCTGTAACAGAGATGAAACTACTTATAATAGTTACACTCAGACAAAAAATACCTTAAAAGATAGAAAATACCATTATAAATAATTATATGCAATTTGATAACTATATCAATGAAATAAAAGATTAGAAAATAGTTCACAAAATTTAAATAACTAATTCAAAGTGTAAATATGATTTAAAATTATATGCTAAATCACTTTAAAATATTTTCTAGTGTCATCAAAACATAAATAAATTAGTTTATGTATTATTAATTTTCAGAAGTATGGAGAAATATTAAATAATTCACTATTTAGTTAATAATTAAAATGATTTTTATTTTTTATACCTTATTTAAAAAGACACAAAGCGATTATAAGCACATATATAAAGACATCCCAATGAATTTAATTTAATAAAAATGTAAATAATTCTCAGAAATCACAAACATTACGCTAAAATTAAATATTATTTACAATCTAAAGTTCTTCGAAATGCAAACTGAAAAAATCTATCGCTTTAAACATGAAGTTTAAATACTTTTCAATATTTGAATTTCCATATACAATAAATTTAAACATCTAAAAAAATTCTATTCTTTATCATTATCATCAACTAAAACTTAAAATAATCTTAGTTATTGATAAAAGATTTATAGCAAAGTGACTAGAAAATGATAGGTTAATAACTCTTTGTATTATTCTTTACTTATCCCGCCTATACTAATAATTTAGAATATATTGGAAAAACTAACTTCAATATTTTGATATAAAGAAAAGCTATAATATTTGATTGATATTTATTGTATATTGATAAATTAACTAGCATATATTAAAAACTAAAAGCTTGTTAACTTTAAATATAGGTATTCTTGAAATACTTTTATATTTTCAATATTTCAAAATCTTCTTAGCAAAGCTAGATACAATAAAATTTCCTTAAAATACTCATATTAATATAGAGTTTTTCAACTTTTTTGAGTAAGTACCAGATCTTCGGTGGCTATTAGTTTAATTAGATCATGAAATTAAATTATTATAGCAAAATAGTCCTCAATGGCAATTAACTTATTTCCAGATTTTTTTTATCTTAGAAGATTATATCAATAGAATAAATATACAATTCAAACAAAAAGTGCTAAATCAAAGCTAGATTAACTGCAATGATAGATAATTTCCCAGAAATTATTCATATAATTATAGAGAATAAACAGAAAACTAAATCAAGTAAAATATTTATAATCACCTTAGAAAAATACAAATAAATACACATCATCAATAGTAAAGTAAAGTTTAACAAGTAAGTTCATTAAGCTATAGATTCAAGCATATGAAAATTAGAAAAGTGAGACGATTTAACTCTTCCATTTTAATGGGAATAACCAAGAACTAGTAATAGTTACAATTCTTGAATAATTATTAACATCGCTTTTTGTCTTCTTACTCAATTAATTTCTCTATAATTTTTAATTCATCCGATGATTTAAATAAATTAAGTAAATTTATTGATATTTTAGAAAATATATATGCCTTTTTCGCAACTTAATTTTTAAAGATATCATTATTTTTTCATCATATTTTTATCCTTAGCTTACATAATTGCTCCATCTCTTGCCTTCATTTATTCATAACGCAAATTAAGTTCCTCAATTCTTGTGGGGTTTGAAGACAAAATTATTAAAACAATACTTATAATAATGAAATGTTTTTTATTCACTTATCATCCTTTGATATTCATAATATTTAATATAATAATAGTAATATAGTAAGTCAATTAATAGTACTAATTGAACGGTTTAATTTTTATTTATATGATATTACTGCTTAATTATAGATTTCCCATAAATATAAAGCAAAATTTGAACAAATTAGATTAAGTTATCAAAAGTTTTAGCCATTATTACTTTAAAAAGTATAACAAATTAGAGGTGTAAGAGTTAGTAAAAAAAAAAGTAGTGAACTATTATAAAGTACAGACATATTTCTTGTTATTAAAACTCATGCAATCGATTTAGAATTCTCTATTATAATTTTATCATAAATGATAGTAATATGAGAAATTTCCTAATTACTTTACAAATACCTTTTCTTTTCTTATATTTTTTTAATTTTTTTTTTATTAATTTTTTTATTCAATTTAGATTTTACTAAGTTGTATAAAGTTGCTTGTTGGTGTTATCTTAACCAGATTATATTGTTTGAGTTACTTTAACTTTAATAAATTGTTTAATTTATAAAATCTTTTACTATTTTTATTAAAAAACAGTTAAATCATTAGAGAAAATATATTATATGAGTCCACTTTAAATAAAGACATACAATAAATGAATATCAGATATTAGAATAGAACAAAATTAAAGATAAAACATTGTAATATTTAGGGAAAAAGTAAAATATTATAAAATGCAAGGAGCATTAGGAAAACAATAAGATTATTATTAATATCATCTATTTAATAAGGAACAATAGCTCTGATTCTAATGAAGGCTTAAGCATCATAATCAGGAATCATACAGGTATTCTTGTAGCTCGTCCTCTTTCATGTCTTCCTCCATCCTTACTGCTGGTCTGCTGTCCTTATCAATATCTTCTTCTTGTAAGGATGCTTATTCATTCACGTGATTACTGAAGTACAAATTTTTTGCCTTAGAATAGTAGTAGTTAAACTGTATGTAATACATTCCTTTTGCGTGCTTCATAACATGAGTATCTATCAGTGTCGTATTTAGCGCCGAGTAGGAAGATAAGTCTGTACAATCTCTTGATCTAGGCATTCTTCTTGCGCTTCTCATCTCTTTATCTCTTAAAGCAGGTTTGGAGCACCTAATTTACGTTTTCATTATAAGCTTTTTGAACCTTCGTATACTGGGAATGATATCATGTATTTTTTTGAGTAATCTCCCATCATTTTGGCCAATCTTGCCACCAAGTCTAGGCATTAGGCTTTCTATTATTTATCGACTTTCATTATTGAAATTAAAATAAGGTGTAAAGGAGTAATTGGTGGCCAACCAGGGGCACGACTCGACGCTATAGGCGCAAATCTCACGACAGTGGAATGTGCGACTCAGACATCTACTTGGGGAGCCGATATAATCAGATATCATTGTTTCTCAAAAGGCCACTTTAGTTTCTCAAGTGATGATTACGCATTTTTTATTTTCTCAAACTACATTTACACTCCATTCAATACAGCTTAGCCTGAGAATCTATTGAGCCTACTGGCTCTTTCCTCTAAGTTGTTGTGTCGGGTGAGTTTATGGATTATCATTCTTTACTAAGGATTTCAATGACGAAGCAAATATCTTACTAATAGGGAAGTAGATAGATCCTGAAGCAGTTTTAATGTGCGCATTGCGCTCGTTGGCGTCTCATATAATGGAGTTTCCATTCACTCTGGCACTTCAGAGCACCTTTATCATTTATCGAGCCAAGAGAAGAGGATCAGATGCCAAGTGATTCGAAGTTGGTTAATGTCTAGGAAGAAGAGAATATAAAAAAAACCCTATCGCTACCACTCTCTCAAGTCTTGCACTTTTATCAACAGTCTCAGCGCAATGAATTTGCTACATCATGCTTCTTCTCATCACAATACACTAGGTGTTGCTCATCATACGATAAAACAAGCCCCCCCAGCTGCACAATTAGTCACATGTATTGTTGGTTTAGCGAGAGATGGTTAAATGATTGTTGGTTAGTATAAATCCATTGATAATCTTGGCAGCTTTGCGATATTGATGAGTGTAATGGAGTTACTTTTTAAGGAGAGTACTCTTTTTGTTTAAAAATTGTTTCATCCCTATACCGTAGCATGTTGAGAATTCTCTTCCCTGGCATCTAGAGGTGAGTGCCAACCTCGAAGCTTCTATTGATGCCCATTTTAAACTAATCAATAGGGGAAGTCAGACTAATACACAGCTTTCACATTTCATGGCAGTGATACTTTTTTAATAAGTTCTTCTTTTGTTAATTATTTGGTCATTATTGTAGGAATACATTTGATTTGGGAAAACAATTTATAATTAATAATTAAATATTATAATTCGTGGCAGTTAACTTTCTGGAAACCTAGACAATATGGTACTTGTTTGATAGAGAATTCAAAATCAGCTGGACTTTACTATTGGCGGTACCCCTCTATCGCATTCCTGAACGAGTTAACGCGACTTTAATTTTGCCTTAATATCAACTAAACAAATCACCCAAAATTAAAGTCGCGTTATCTCGCTTTAGGGATGCTTTAGAGGGGTACCGCTAATAGTAAAGTTTAGCTGATTTTTAGTTTTCTTTCGAACAAGTACCATATTGTCTATGTTTCCAGAAAGTTAACTGCCATGAATTAATATTTAATTAATTAATTTATTATTTATTTTCCCAAATCAAATTTATTCCTACAATATTAGAGGTACTATGAATAATGAACTCTATGCTGAATATTTAATAATCTCCAATTTTGCAATTGATTGTAATTAATATAAAATTGGACCTTAGGGTGATTCAACTTAAACATATTTTATTAATAACTCAGATATTTTGAATTTAGATGAAGCAATTTCCTTATTTTAATACAATTCACTCTTTTATTTTAATGATATATTTTTTATTTTATTAAAAAGCTATGATTTATTAGATTTTGACTATTTTTTTATTAAAGTTAAATTTACTCATCATCAAGGAATATTTAAATAAACATTTTAAGTCAGATAATAATTATATCTTCGTCAGAATTATCTTATAATCATATAAGAATTGTATTTTTAATAAAAACAATACTAATAACAACTTATAAAAAAAATGTTAATTATTAAATAAATTAAGTCATTTTCTTTGATAAAGTAGCTTATAATCATCCTCAGAAATTTACTTACACCGACCTATAAACTGTGATATATTAAGATTTTTGAATATATACATGTCCTTCGTTCATTTATCATTTTTTAAATTAATTTTTAATCATATAATACCATAAATGGAGTGTCGATAGTTCAAACCTAGGAAAGAGCATATACATTTAAATAAAATTAAATTATAGGATATATCATGACATGAAATTAAAATGCAAACTGATAGTGAATATATTAAAATTAACAGCAAAATTAACTCATTAATAAAAAAACTCAATATTAGTAGTTAGATAATAGTTGCATGTTCATTAAAATTACTTATTTCCGATATAGATATACATTTAATACAAATGATATAAAAATAACAAAGCAAAGAATTTATTTGGCATTTTTTAGAAAAGATTATAAGTTTAAAATTGACTTATTCTAATGCTCATTCAAGAAAAAAAGGATTTATTGAAAAATAATATAGGGTGTATATAAATTTATTAATAAGCAGTCATTCATGAATATATGATACAGAGTAGCTTGACTTTATATATTCATGAAAAGACATCATTTTTTTTATGACTTAATCTTTATATAAGTTTGTATCGTATAGTAACAACTAACTTTAAATATATGAGTAATTCAATTAAAGATAATATAGTGGAGTTAAACTTTAAGCATAGTATTGATTGATAATACAAGCAAAACAAGTAGCAAATATAGGAAAAACTAATTCTTAAAATAAATATCACAAAAATAATAAAGGGATGATTATTAAAGTTTCCAAAAATATAATATGTTGCTTATTACATCTTTATTTGTAATAATCATAATACTATTTTTTGCATAAAGCGTTAATTAATATATAGAAATATACAAGCTAGTAAGTTTATATAATGAAAATTTGAATTAAAAAGTTGAATATAGGTTATATATCTATGGTTTTATACTGAGGTATGGGTCTAACTACCAGTATATTAGAAGCAAAACTTTGGCCAGCATTTCCGCTATATCAACACTTTTGAGTTTGTCAATTAATAAGGTTAAAAAATTCTTTTCCCATCACCATAACCTTGTTGAAGGAAAGAAAATTGCTAAGCTCTCTTATTCTAAATTTTACCCTGACAATTTCCTGCGCTTCATAACATCTTCCGAGATACTGGATATGCAGAAAGGACTTTATCTTGAAACTAGAGAACTTCATATTACCGAAAGGTTTCCTCAGTACCATTTAACTACTTATCAACTCCACAGAATCTAAAAAAAGTTTAAAATAAAATATAAAGTCATAAAAACTAAACATAGGATGAATCATAATTAAGCTTATAGATTATAAGAGTAAAGATTGTCTAGCTTCAACTCTCTAATATAGCAAGTCCAAAGTCCTAATAAGATAATTTATATCGACGAGATAATATTCAAATCATTCCAGACGAGTTCAAAGACATGGGCTCCAAAGTACAGTAACTGTATTGCAAACAAGCTAGGTATGAATCTTAACACTCAAGCTGTTATTGTGGGAATAAGTTGGGAATCGGGATTAGAGGGTTATATGATCAAGCCTTTTTCAATTAACACAACAGACTGCTTAGACATGCTAGAGTATTTAAGAGTTGTCAATTAGAACACGCAAGTTGTGATATTCTGGGATAATTTGCGTAGCCACCGTAGTCGAGCTGTCTAAGATTTAATAAGAAGTTATGGATGGAAATGCTCTTCAATGCTCCATACTTTTCTGAGTACCACTGTATTGAGGAGGTTTTTTCTAGAATAAAGCACCATTACAAAACAAACTTGATAAACTATGACTTCAAGTATTGTGGTAGTGAACATATAAAGCTGATTAAAATTTAATAGAAAGCGTGAAGAGGGAAGCAATACAAAGAATTGTTGATAGGTATTTAAATTTAATGAGAGACTTTATCCGATTGAATTAATTTAATTAGTGAATATAATAATTTATTTCAAATAACATTTTTCATTCCATCTCCAAGTCCGATGGCTTGTGCTTTCCCTATCCTTCCAAGAATGAGGAAACCTCCTCGGTCATTATATTCTTGGGCTCATGACCCTCTTACTCCTCCTTGAACTTGAGAAAGGGTTTTGATATTTCGTGATACTGTCTTTTCTGCTTTTTCCTCCTTGGCTTTGCTTTGAACTTAAGCATTGATAGGGCTTTGTCCTTTGTCTCTATAGAAATACAATAAATAAATCTAAGCAATTACTAGAATAAAATGGCTCACTCTCGAGCTTTTTAAAAATTTCTTCTCTTATATAGATCAAGTCTTGTTTATCCTCTTCAAAGGTAGTAGCTTTCCTCATTCTGTTAGCGTGTTTTATAAGTTCATCCAATATTTGTCGTAGAAATTCATGAACTTCATAATCTTTTAATCATCCTTATTTTGCTCTAAAATCTTTTTACTGAAAGCTCTTCATAGTTTGGCGCATTGAAAGTTTGCATATCGGCGCTTTTAAGTAGGTCTTTTTTGCCTGCCAGTAAATCCTTGAGAAATCTTATGGTGGTTTGGTTATCTGGTGGGAGGTAGTACCCCTCTATTAATATTGTAATAATTTAAGCTATTATTGAACTTCAGGAATTGAATCATGTCTTTCTTGGATCTGAACTTTTGTTGGAGCTCCCTATAGTCATGGCTTCTGACTTCGTGACTTTGCATCCTAGATAAATATTAAATAATTGATAACTATTGTACCAATTTGTTAATAATTGTGATTAGTCATTTTGAATCTTGAGGTGATTCTTGACCTCTTTATTTAAATTCGAGGAAAGATAGCCCATTTTTTTTTGATCAGAGTTTAATTTGTTAAGGTGAATGTTAAATTTTGTAAAAGGTTAATAAATAGTAACAAGCAAGTAGTGTAGCTACACCATTGATTTAATTTATAAGTAAATTATTAGCGGGATTTTGTACTTAGGTAGTTAAATTTATTATTTCTAATTTTTATAGGTTTGTATGAAAAGATTGAAAAAAAAATTGGAGATGCATACCATTCTAAAATAAGGCAATAGTTAACTTAAAAGATCTTGCTCAAGCTGAAACTGACTTGTTCTCAAGTTATTATTGATTATATTCCTTATATAAGAAGTATTTATAATTCAACTAAAATATAATTCATCATCAAAAGAGGCAATCTATAATAATTTAATAATTTTTTTAAAACTTAGAATAGTAACCCTTCATGGTATTTTTTCATTATAGTAATGTCTAAGTTTAAAATCTTTGTTTTTTTGTTGTTGCATTATTTAATTTATAAGTTTGTTTTGTAAGAAAACAGACTGATTATCTTACTTTATAAGTTTATTAGAATAGCATCATTGAGACCTGCCATACTTCTCTTAATTATAATAAATTAGTATTTTTAATTATTAAAATTAATTTAAAAGTTTAATGGGAATAAGATTAATTTCATTATTAGTAAATATAAATTACAAAAAATAAATAATTAAAAGTTGTATAATGGAACCTTTCACATTTAAAACAAAAGCCTTTTATTTGTAAGTAAATTCATTTTTCTTCATTATTTAATGAAAGTAAGATTTTACTCATTTTAAATATTTAGTTAAGTGGAAGGGAATATTTGGTTTTATTTCAGGCAAGGTTAAGCTTTATTTTCAGAAAAAAATTATAAGTAAAGAATCAATGCTTGGAAAGAGAAATAGGCTCGCGGTGGTTGATGACACAATAAGATTAGAGTGCATATATTGCGAGCATTCATATAAAAGCAAAGGGTCAATAAGCACTCATGTGAATCTAAAACATTAAGTTGAGAATGTAGAAACTAAGGCATGGGAGAAGGAAATAAAGTCTACTTGCATTTTTTTGCTACAAAAATTTGGAAGAGCATTTAATTGCGAGAGATATTTATGACACACGCAAGATAAAACCTATTGAAGCTTAAAAATGAAAGAAAAACTTCAAAAACAAAAAGCTTCAGGGATATATCACGGGGAATAAATTTTAAAAATCATAATCTACAAAAACTATGAGCTAGTTTCAAAAAAAAGAAAAGTCAAAATTCTCACATACAAAGCACTCACTGAGCCTCTAAAATTTAGAGGAGATATAAATGATATTACAAAATGGCAAGAGTTCAAGATTGCTTGAGAAGAAATGGGAAGCTTTATGAAGTTATTATGATGAACTCAGCTTGGAGACTCAAACAAGACCTTCCCTATGATACTGTGTCAGACTAAGATTTTTTGAATATGCCAATAAACTTAGTGCAAGAGAGGGGAATTCTCATAATATGGGTTGTCAATTAGAAAAGACATTTGGCACAAGAATTCATCAAGAAGCATGGGTACGAGGAAGTTGATGAGGGCATGTGGCTGAAGCTCACAAAGACTGGAAAAATACATTGTGGATGGGGCTTTTACACTTCACACTGCTTTGAGAAATTCATCATAGCTAAAAAGGGTAATGTCAAGGACATAGTATCATATCACAGAGCAGAGAATGTAGTAATAGCTCCAGTCAGAGAACACTCAAGAAAACCAGATGAGATTTACAGCTTTGTTTAGAAAATGTGCCCTGACAAATTAAATCTGAAAATTTACACAAAGGAACACAATATAAGACCAGGTTGGACCTCGTTTTGCAATGAGGTAGTGGAATAAAATGATTGATAACATTATTATTAAATTTATAAAGCCTTATACATCTAGTTTATACATTACTTTTATTTTGTAAATCTTTTCATGAATGTTATGCACATTTCATTATTATTCTACATCCATCTAAAAGTTAATTTATTAATTTTTTTAATTTAATTTATAGGTATCTGGCTACCAAATCAATGTCATAACATTATTTTTATTAGTTAGAAACTCATAACTTAATTCCAGTAAATAATAATAAGCTGTGCTTCATTATTTTAAGACTATAATTAATTATTTAGTTGAATTAAATAAGTGATCTCATTAATATAACAGAGAGTTAATATAATTACCATTAAATTTTTTACTGAGACTAAATTAAATGATAAAAAAGCAAGGGATGTTGCTATATAGAGTCGAAGACCGCATGTATTTATTTTAAAACTTACTTTATGCAATTATCACATCAAAAGAGTTAACTAAAACATTATAGCCTTTAATTGACTCTAGAGAATAAGAAAAGACATACTTTGATTTTTACATTTCATTCTTTAATGCGATTTATTAATATTGAGTTATCCTTATGTCTGGGAAGCTATAATCACTTTTTGCTGTAACTGCTGATCTCTAATTTAATCACTATTATTGGTTAAAGTCGTGGCTTGCTTTATAACTTAATCATTTCATTGAAATAATATAATGTGTTAGTCTAATCTATTAAACACATTTCTTTAATTATTCATTAATTTCCTGTTTTGATATTTAACTTAATATAATAAATATTTTATAAATAATATTTTGAAATTATTAACTTTGATTCTTCTCGAATTGTTTGAATTCTCTACTAATCATTCTATTAATTACCTAATTGGCATTTATTTATCATCTCCATCTACATTATCAATAGCATCATTATCGTCCTTAATATCATCAGTATTTCGCTAATTTACTTCACAAAATGCTATATTTAACCTTAATTTTTTGTAACAACTAACTAACTAATTACTATTAAATTAAAAATACTTGTTAAACATTATTGTAGAAATACATTTGAATTTGGAAAATTAATTATAATTAAATTAATAATAAATCAAAATCGTGGCAGTTAAAGTTGGCCAATTTAAACGATATAGGGCTCATTCGATTGAGAATTCAAAATTAGCTGGATTTTATCATTGGCGGTATTATTTTATCGCATCCCTGGAAGGAGATAACTCGAATTTAATTAAACGACTTTAAATTCATTAAATTATACCCTCATATTAAATTCGAGTTATCTCCTTCCAGGGATGCGATAAAATAATACCGCCAATGATAAAGTCCAGCTAATTTTGAATTCTCAATCGAATGAGCCCTATATCGTTTAAATTGGCCAACTTTAACTGCCAAGATTTTGATTTATTATTAATTTAATTTTAATTAATTTTCCAAATTCAAATGTATTTCTACAATATAATTTCTATTTTAAATCTATAAGATATAATTATATAATTAATAAGCTCTCTATTCGTTTTAAATTCTCGCATATCTTCTGTTTATTCAATCTCAATCTCCCTTCCTTCTTGCTATTACTTTCTAGCTTAAATTCTAATGAATTTGTTTAATTAATAATTATATTATTTGCTCATATATATATTATTTACATATAGTTTTTGTGATTTACTTTAACTTTTTTTATTTATGGTGTTTAGTAAAATGCAGAAAGCAACATTTAGATTAGACACTAAAATTCTTTGTAAATGCTTGTAATCATCCTCTTCTTCAGTAAGTGCCGTACACGCAGTGGGATTAATTCATAAAGGCTTTAATTTACAGAATCATTATTCCATAATTTGATCAGGAAAAGCAAGCAAATTCTAATAAGTTAGGGGAGATAGTCTTTTATAATTTATCCATAAAATGTAGTAATATAAAGGTGAACGTATATAAGTAAATTCATCAAATAGAAATAAATATTTTCATAGGAAAGTTAATTGTTTGTTGTTTATATCTATAAATAGGGATGTTAAATTAATTTATAGATTCGATTGCCTATTACTAATATATTTACTATTATTTTCATAGTATTTATTCTACTTAATTTTTAATTTATAAAACTAGCAAATGCCTAGTAATTTAACTATTATTTTCAGGCACTACTCTAGATATTGAAATTCAATGTAATTATCTTTATTTATACTTCAGAAAGCTTGAAATTTGTGTATAATTTTTATAGGGAACTAAATTAATAAGTAAATTAATAATTGAAACTATAATACATTATGGAAAATCAATATAAAATCATATTTAAAATTTTTTCTTCGTAATTATAAATATAATTAAAATTCTAATAATTTATCAGGAACTATTGATTTTATCTATATTTCAAGAGAGTAATTAATCAAACTAAGGCTATTTTATTTGTTTTTGAGATTTATGATTTAACCATGAATTTTCTTTCTTCCTGCTCTGGTTGCCACTATTTATCTACTTGCTTATTATTAGTCTCTCAAGTGTTTATGACAAAATGTTATTCTATATTAAATTTTAATTTTATAATAATTGAATGATCTTATTATTACTATAATTATTATTATTCATAATATATTTAATAATATATCATTACGCTTTTGATAGTGATATTATAGTAATTTAAAAGATAAACATAATTTTACCCATGTATTGGTATTTGTAAAATAAAGAATTCAAATAAGAAGCAAATTAAAAATGTAACAATCGCTAGGGAAATTAATAGCATTTGTAAACATCTTTAATCTACCCAGATCTAGATATTAAATACAATGATATCTTATCATTGAAAATTTTCGTATCATATAATAAAATAATTATAGTGTAGGATGTAGAAATATTCATGGATTTTACATTTTAATCATATGTTATGTCTAAAAAAGTGAAAGAACATACATAAAAATTAATCAATTAATCTTTATTTTTTTAATTCTTATCTCATTTGATTAAGATAAAAACCAGTTCTTTAATTCTCCGATTGATTATTGTTGTTAATTGATTCTTTTCCAAATATTCTCATGAAAACAGTGAACTAATAGCGATTACCGAAAACTTATAAATGTAATAATTAAATGATTGCAGTCAGGTTAGGTCATCAGAAAAACACAATTAGAGTAACTATTCCAGATTGTATTGTATATTGAATTGTAATAATGTAACTATTTTCATTTATTTACATTTTTAATTTATTTATACTTAAAGTCACTGATATTTAAATATAAAATACTATTTTTATCAATGAATAATTTAGTTTTTTCTGATGTGGATCCTAAATCTCAGTTTTATTCGTTTTTTTAATTTTCCCAGCTTTAAAGATTTATTATAACTTCTTCGCAAAATTAATAAAATAGTTTCATATGTTAAGATGGCCAGAGGCTCTTTATGTTCAAACTGCCGCTAATATAAATCTTTATAACTTTTTCAATTCTTTAAGTTAATGCGTATAAATCAGCAATACTTTGGCTAGAAAAGATTTCGTAATAAAAACATATAATTTAAATTTCAGCAAACTGCTGGATACTCTCAGTAATTAACTTACCAACAGCTCTGATTTCATAGTTTTTTATATAATTCTTAGAAATTAAATGAAAAAATAATTCAATTGCAGATTAGAACTGTTGATGCTTGCATTAATGCATATTAAAGGAAAAATAAGATTGTATTAGATACAACTTTATTTTTCCTATATATAAGCATTTATTAAATTTCAAATGTATTTTGTTAGGTAAAAATATTTCGTTATAATATTAAGATATATAATTTAAATGGTAAAAAAAAAATAAAAATAAAAAATCACCTTTGAATTTTAAGCTTTCTCATAGATTATCATAATGATATTTATTAAATCTAATAATCATAAAAATAATTTAATCTTAATATAAAAGTAAAAATCTTACAAAACAAGAGAAAGACAAGATATGCTCGAGAATAGTTCTATTTGAGAGGCTGATTTCCTTAAAACTTAGACAATATTGCCATTAAACCTGTCTAAATTGTCGTTTTTTTTTAATAGAATCGAAGGTAATTTCTCTATTGAATCAAAACCCCAAAACCCCTTAGTGAGGTTTATAAGTGCTTTGATTTGTAGGGTATAGTTGGGGTCTTATTGGGGTTAGTAGAGAAAACACAGTTTTTATGCGAATTTAATGAATATTTAATGAGTATTAGAGTACTTAATTCAAACAAATTTAATCTGCTTGTCTTTGTTGTATCTTATGAATCTTGCTCTCTATAGTGGCTCAAGTATGTCATCTAAGGATTATCTAGGATATGAAGGAGCTCTCACGATTATCATCTCTACTATGCTTTTTATTTCTTCGCAGACATCTTCTTACTTTATATGCTTCTAAGCTTAGCTAATTGATTGTTTTTCATGCTTTGTACCAAAGTAAGACATACATTCCATGTCACTTTCTAAAATTATTGCTGCTACTGCCCAAACATCCCATTAAACAGAACCATTAGTCCACTTCACTCTTATTGGGAAGTAACCTGGAGTACCAAGTACCTGTGCTAAAGTCACAATCTCCTATTCTTAAAGCTCTATTGAAATCGATAACCACTACTTCTAAAGGGCAGAGATTTAGCATAACGTTTTCAGGCTTCAAATCTCTATGAACATATCGAAGTTCATGCAACTCCTTAACACCCTGAATCATATCTGAGAGTATATCATTTAAATCATCAGGGTATCTATTGCGATATAGGTAGTCTCTCAGAGTCATCTCAAATTTCTTTAGCCTTAATGCGATGAAACCATAACTTAAAATAACACCATTTAGCTTAAGCAAATTCTTGCAGTCTTTTCTTTAGGCCTCTCTAAGTACCATGTATTCATTTGCAAACTCGTTCTAATACTGTTGGTTCTTAATAAAATAACTGAATGGATACACCTTGTATGCATTACTCATCAACTACTATGAGCTTTGCTTTTGCAGGCACGTTTATATTCAAGTAGTTTTCAATACAAGTGCTGAGAACAACTGCATTTAATGCAGGTATATTCATAGCCTTCGCTTAGAAGCATGCTAAAATTGTATTACCAGCTGGCTGGTTCATCGATTCATATCGCTTCTGTCTCTTGAGTCTCTCTTGCTGCTCTCTTTATGACTCAAGAGTATTAGATTTTCTTTTAGCTGGCACTAGTTTTTTAGTCTCTTAATCTTCAATCAAGAACTCACTGAGGTGATGCTTTTGCATATGCTTTTAACTTTAGCTGAGTGAGTATATGATTTCATGCATGTCGTACACTAATACCTACCATCTACCTTTTCATGCTTGAAATAGATCTTGGCTTTGCCAGAGTGTACCTTTTTAAGGTGTCTCTTCAAGCTTTGTTTAGTTGAGAAATGATTCTGGCAGTCTTAACATTAATATGTTTATCTTTTCGATTGGTTGCTGTTCTTTTAGCTCCTCAACATAATCAATTTAAGTTTAAACCCCTATCTCTGCACTCTCCCTCTGGTTTAATGCTTCTATGATAAAAACCTCTGCTTCAAATTCAAGAGCTCTTAGCTCTACCTCCCTCTCAACATAAATGACTTCAGGCTTTTTAGTGGAGCCAAAGTTGAACATTGATTGACCTGCTCCTAAAAGTGCCGCTCTACGATTTAAGTTGACCGCCATGTTTAAATTCAAATTTAAATTTCTATTATAAAGCTCTTAAAACCTCTATAGCTATATCTGGACTATATAGGAGTTGCAACAGCATTAATGATGGTTTGATCTAAGCTCTAAGACTTCATATTTATACTCAGTTTATAAGTATAATTTTCCTAATTTTACTCTTAATAATTTTGATTATGGTACCAACTCAGATAAAGTTCAGGTTGGTACTGGTACCAATTAAGTTTTAAACCGGATTGGAACTTTTCCATTAAAACTTCACTGGATTAAAACTAGGTAATA